>JAULCE010236408.1:0-11102 GCA_032359355.1 Macoma nasuta | reverse complement strand
TCTTTCAAACTACAAAGTTTAAACAAAATCTATTATTTAGAAAAAAAAATCACCCTTACTGCCGCAAACGCCCTTAACATAACTTTTATAACTTTGATTTGTACCTGAATCACGGTACTATTGACATATGCATTTGCTGCGCCATGTATTTATGCTAAAATGGCTGCGTGTGCAAACAATGTGTTCCATGCAACATAGCATTACAAGAGATTGGCACCGCTGTGCCATTTAACTCTTTCCCAACATCTCTTTTAGACTAATCCATCAGGAAAGAATCTGATGAAAACGGCGAATCTAGGCAAAAGAAAATGCCGTTTTTGAATTGCATTGAAACATTGTAGAAAAAGAAGCATTGCTCGTGACGAGCAAATGCTTTATTTGCTACAATATTATTAATAGCCATCTGCCACAGAGGCGCTAAAATGCGTTTCCGTTAAGTAAAGGGATAAACACTAGTCTGTAAATTAAGAGCTCAAACAGTCACATGGTTTTATATCAAATTTCATCCGATTTCGTCGATTTTTGTGAAAACTCCCGTCAAAGTGTCAAACAGCTAGGATCCGCATCAAGCTGTTGGCAAAGATAACCACGACGACGACAATAAGGGTGATTCGGATTACTCCTTGGTTTGCTATTCATGGATGTGGTGTTAAAATGTAGTGTACGTGATCAGTTTAAACAGGAATGGAATAACACGTTTTAGAATTTCATCTCATAATCTAGAAATTGAAGTTGGTAGATATCATGGAATTGACAGGAAAGTAGGACCTTCAAATTATGATATTTAAATGTTATTGAATCTGAATTTCATTTCTTTTTATGTTGCTCAAAATACACAGACATAAGAAAAAGATATGTTGGTGCACTTCCGTGGCCAACCATAAATATGTTTATTAAAATATTGTCTTCAAAAAAGTAAAAAAACTTAAACAAATTAAGTAAATTTTTAAAAGAAGCATTTGAATGTCGTAATAATACCCTTTAAACATTATCTGTTTCTTGAAATTTGACTTTTGACATAGTTTTCATCGTTATGTATGTTGTTAGTTATTTACGGGAAATGTCTTTGCCATAGTTCACTATTGAAATTGTAAATAGCCGACGGCAAACATTGTTTGCTGATATGCTAATAAACTTTGAACTTTGATTATTTAAGCAGCTTGGATCCAAATTAGAGGCCGAGTTGTGTGATCCTGATCTTAGCTGTTTGACACTCAGCTAATATGTTCACCACATTTTAAATGAATCGGATGACTGTTTTTAAATTAAAACACATAGCAATTTCTATAGGACAACAATGTTTCGCAGCGGGTAAGGGTTAAGACGTTTAACAGGCCAGGAATGTAAACCCTTTATTGACACTTTTTGAAGTAACAAATAGTTTTTTAAAGTATTATGGGAAATGGAACATTTGCTCCTTATAAAAACGATTAAAATTGATATTCTCCTGTAGTGACTCTAACCTTCTCCTTTTTCGAAATAAATATGGCATATTGGCATATTGTGTTTTATTCTAAATGTAGCATATAAGGATATTGCTGAACAGTTTCCGTGTCTACACTGTTTTAGTTGCTCATAAGATGAATCGTTTGCAAACGTGTGTAGATAGTCTATAAAACACTATTATTTCTCCAATGAACAGTAATCAACTCAGCCCTAAATGTGTAATGACGCATTAAACAAGAACCAGGGCGTAGCTTTTTTATACTACGTCATATTTATGCGTACTGCTGTGAAGATGCTAATATGTGTATAATACAATTAAATCTATATAAACAACCTAATTATTTACATCCATGTCAGCGACTACTTTTTTGCTGAAAAATTTGAATGATCAGTTATTGAAGACAGAAGACGTATACCCTGATCGGAGAGATTTCTCTGACCTCTCTGGTCTGGATCTTCCCTTTTTTGCAATGTTAGAGTATGAGAGTATTTGTGTTTATGACAAGTGGTTAGATAATTATTAACCCCTTCACTGCTTTCTCACAACTATAGTATCATATGCAAACAACTTGGATCCGGATTAGATGCCGGATAACTCATCCGAATCCATGTTATTTTACACTCAGTCAATATATTTGTCAAAAATGTAACTGAATTTTTGGATTTAAAAAATGAAGCAGACAAAGTGTTGCACATGCGCATATTTGCCGCGGCAGTAAACGGGTTAATTATAATACTTATTATCGTTTCTGTATTCTGTTATGAAATGATTGTATTATGGAGGGCCTCAATGGAGATTAGTTTTATCATGACTAATTGAGTCACTCTCGTTAAATGAAGTCTTTAATTCATTTTCCATTCCTTTCCTACACAGAAGCGCTTAATTTTCTACAATTCCTTTAATAGCCATCAGTTACAAAGGCATTTAAAGGCGCTTGTGTGGAGGAAAAGGTTAAGTCGAATTCAGACAAAGGTATTTTTATTTGTGGATTTGTGACCAAAATAAGGGCAGGAGCTATATGTATTTGCTCGATCAACCAGAAATTTGATTCTAACTAAAACATTGAATCTGTTCCCTCGAGCATCAACACAAAGTTCTGTGGCTATAATTAAGTGATAGTCAAACAAGCAAGACAGCAATTTGAGTGATTTTCATATATGTGTTTCGGTATACAGAAAAATCTCGATTATGCGGCGTCTGAATGAAAAAAGCATGGCTGCCTCTAAAGACAGGTGGTAGCTTAATGTTGATCTAACGTAGTGCAGACAGGTCCTGTGAGAGATGTCCGCCTTGCACTCTACCTGCATTAAAATACCACGTGTCCATATGGGCTATTTGAGTGGTCGCACATGAGGGGTTACTGGAATCAACTACTGAAAACTTTGTAGACAACACAGCATTTACTATTCACGCGCGAAGGCTCCTTTTTATACAATGAGTGCAAAACAATTAAAAACAAATGCATTTATCGTTTGCCTTAATTTTAATATTTTTTATCAGATTCTTTCCTGTGGGTTAGTCTTGAATAGCATGGGAGGGATAATATTGCATTAGAGTTTTGATTGTCAGTCCAAACTGGGATGTTTTACTGGCAGTCAAACTATAGTTGAAATTACATAAATAATAAAAAGTTGAATTTTTAGATTGAATAAAATCTCAGCTTGTGAGGATTGGTAAAAGACAAATTTGAGGATGACAAATAATGTATTTATCATATTCAAGTACTAATCAGCTTAACTTTAGAAATGACATCGCTCAGGGCCATGTGTCAGGATAAAACTTTCTCAGAGAAAAATATGTTATAGATATTTCGCTACTATCAGTCAAAGATAGCTACATCTATAAACAAAATGGCTACCATAGAATTCCAATGTACCGAATACATCTTATGGTTCAGCTTAATGAGACATGCGCAGATAAATATAATACTCTAAATATCCGAAATGATATACGCACATTTCACAAATACTATGATGAACTTTCATATAAGTTCAACTTCACACCAAAAAAAAAACCCAACATAGTTTGGAAATTTGAATCTTTTACAAATAAAAGTACAAAGCGAATCTTTCCCGAGGAGATAGACATTTAACCCCTTCATTGCTTACCCCGAACCATAGCTTCATATGCAAACCGCTTAGATCCGGTTGAGACGCCGAGTAAATCGGCGTCTCATCTGGATCAAAGCTGTTTGACATTCGGTCAATATTTTGCTAAAGGTTTGAAAATGAAACGGACGAAATATTGCGTCTGCGCATAATTGCTTCCGGTAGTGAAGGGGTTAAATAAATTGCTACAATTTATACGATCCGCACTTTTGCGCTGCTATCCATCAGGGCCGCGTAACAATAGCCCAGTTATTACCGCAGCTAGATATCGCGACCAATCCAATTTTCGTCGGATATAGAAACGTCGGATAATGATTTGTAAGTAATGCGATCAGGAATTGTCATTCTATTCGCAATCAATTGGCTTCCGAAACATCAATAATCTACAGTACTCCCAAAAAGTGTTCTGTTATTCGGGAAATCTATCTAATAATACATATCGTCGGTTTCTTCTAAAATCACGTAAGTTCCGTTTAACTAAATGGTAGTTGTATGTCTTAAAGGACAAACATTAACATACATGTTTGTTTTTAAAACCATGCAAGTACGCATTTGCAGATACAGTGAATGTTCGATTACTCGAAATTCGATAACTCGAAATCCTAATTTGTCGATCGTTTAAGCTGCATCAATATTACAATTGTATTGCTTTTTACACTCATATCGGTGTTGTGGGGACTATTTTTACAAGTCAGAATGACCGAAGTGCGAACTAATTCGCACATCGGGTGATTCTGACTTGTGAAAATAGACCCCATAACTTCGAGTTATCGTGATTTTACTGTATAACTATTTTATTGCAATGCAAATATAGTTGACCAAACATCAGTCGTTCATATATTCTACACTACGATATACGCGGTTTGATACAATTTGATATATATTATACTCATCAGTATACCGTGTTAAACTTGGCAAAGACGAATTCAAGATTAATCGAAATTGAAATCTAAACCAGTTGTTGAATTATGGATACGTGTCGGAGTTAGGGGACAGCTTTTATCAATTCAAATTACCTGAAGTGCAAATTTAATTCGTACTTTAGGTTATTCGAACTTCTCAAAATTTATCTGACCAAATTGGACATAACGAGTTTTGTTTGTAAGTTATTAAAGGCGTTTGCGACAGTTACAAATCTCGGGTCTCGCGAGAGTTACGTAACACCGGTTTACGAGCGTTCCACACATGTTTTGTATAAATATTTGTTACTTGTTACTCATAAAACGATTAATTAAATGCAATGTGAAAAATGCATATGCATTTTTCACATTGCATTTGATTATTCGTTTTATGAGTGTAATAGTGAATGGCTGTATATGGTTCTAAACCGCAGATCAATGGGACTCGTCATATAGAAAAGAGTCAATAAGATCTTAAAAATATCGGTGACCCCTATTTTTTATTTCATTCTTCAACAAGTTCTTGCATGGTCTTTCTAACTATAAACAAAATCTAAGTTTTAGAAAAAAAATCACCCTTACTGCCGCAAACGCCTTTAAGTTTAAACGGGTCCCTAATTAAATACGGTAAGAAAATGAAAGTGAGTGACATGCAAATAACGACAATGTATCGACGGTGTTTGGGGGGGCAAAATACTGCATTACTTGGATAGTTTATCATGGCACATTTGTCGACAACAATTAATGATTAAATGTTTCCTGCAACATATCTACCCTTCAATGGCCATACATGGATAGATAGCAAGCGCATGCGATACAAACTGAATATATGTCGCAGTTACATTGTAACACCGTGAATATATCAAGTATATATATAATTTTTAAATAATTCTTCGCATCGTACAAAGTTAAATACCGTCAAACAATGTGTTTAAACAAATGGCCATACAACAAACTTTTATTGAGTTATTATTGTTAAATGGTCATACTGAATCAACAACGTGGCGTATGAGATAAGAATAAATGTGTCGTGTAATATAAATTAAATTAAATATCTGGCAATGGAAACCCATTTTGCGCAATGTGTATCATATAATGGTATATAGAAGTGACGTGTTTTGAATGTTATCAAAGTACCCAATTCGCCGTTGTAGATAAGGGAAATATGGTATTGAATGATGATGGTATAAAACCTCATTGTTATAAGTTACATTGTATTTCCATTAGACATTATCACAATGTGTCGAAGATACATTTTACAACATTGAATTGTGCTTGTTATTAATCTGTAAATATAGCTATCAGACACAAAGTTTAAAACCATATTTACAAATGCAGTCTGTTATCTCAAACTCGAGTACGTCGAAATCATTCTATGATCATTACTTAATTCTGCCCATAAAACTATGTTTTATTGATAGGTGTCAAAGTTTAGGGACTGTATTTACAAGATCGAATTAACAGAAATTCGAAACTAATTTGAAATATTCCCCACATATAGACATAAAATGTTTTACTATAGACTGCATTTGTGCTACGACTTATCCAGGTGGGTGTATAAGCAGAAAGGAAGAGCCGCACATGTGTCATGTTTGAGTATATTATATACATAGTGTCCCGCCTTCGAGTGTACATACTATAACACTGTATTATATTTAGAAGAACATTTAGATTACTGGTAGACGACGGGCCGAAAAAAGTTATATATGTGTGGACAGCCATGAATGATTCCCTTATATATACTAAACTAATGTGTTCCTTTGATCAAGGTCTACAGTTTTACAAATGTTGCGATAGTCGAAGACAATCTAAGTAAATTGCAAATGTCACATTATGTCAGAATGTTTGGTTGCAGTAGGTTCATGCCAGCTTCATCTGTAGCCGAGTTGGTTTACATTGACTTTAGGTTTAGTTAATGTTTAACACTTTCATCGCCACAAGCGACTGCAGTCGACATTGCAAAACGTAATGTCTAAGATCACACACCACCTTTTAAGGCGGCGTCTGAACAGGGACTATATTTTTGGAACCAGCATTTATTCCGAATATTAGGGTTTTGGAAAAGCCAAAATGTAATCAAATTTTTTATTTTTCATTTCGTTAAATTGTTTATCCAAAACTAGTTACAACCGACAAATTTAATTTTGGCAACACAATTGTAAAATGTGCTATTGTTCATGCGCAGGTAAAATGCGATAGCACAATGATATTTACATACAACTGCAGTGACCTGAATATTTTTAATCTAAATTATATAATGGCATGAGTCAAAAGCGATACATACTCTAAACAAAGGCAGGGATTCAATGAATCCATGCAAACGTGAAAAGGTACATAGTGTCTCTGTGGCATCTTAATATATTCGGTTTATGAAAATTGATGACTAGCTTTTACAAGTATGATAAGTAAAATTTCTGTATAAGGGAGATCCTTCAAAAGCAAGAAAGCCAATTCAAAAAGAGAAAACTGCAGATTCGGTTGTATTGAGTCTGTTCATGAGTAGTTATGAAAGATTCAACATTAAGTCAGAGTGTTCATTTTTTCTGGTGCATGTGATATTGTTCCCTAAGCATTTATTGAGATTCTATATAGATATACGACATTGGTTAATGATATTCATAAGGGAAACTTTTATCATCAACTAAGTATTATCGAAGTGAAGTAAACGAGTTGCAATGACATCAACTGTGTCAGAGGGGTATACTTGCAATTCTTATCTGAATTCCCTCAAGCAATTTGCGGTTTGTTTATGATAAAATCGTGAAATTATAACATGACACTACCACTATCTTAATGTTAGGGTGTTTTTTAATATATTTCTATGTAACCTATAGCCTGCTTATTGCGACCAAATAAATATTTTCAATCAGCTTGGATCCGGATCAGACGCCGAGAAAATCGGCGTTGGATCAAGATCCAACCTGTTTGACACGCATACTACAGTTTAACAATTTTTTAAGGAAAAGGCATAAGGTTAAAAAGTAAAGCAGACTAGATCTCGAACAGACTTTATCTATCGCGTCAGACTCAGGGCAAATTATTACTGGACACTCTACGTTAGCAAAAAAGTTCATACATGTATTTATTGACTGTAGTTATCAATACCGTTAAAACGCACTCTAGACAAATAAGGTATTTTCCACAGAAAAAATCATTAGTTGTATATCTCTAATAGATACAATAGATAGAGCATATCATGGGTGATGATTATATGAACAATGTCAGTGGCGGATCTAGGATTTTTAGTAAGAGGGGTCGTGCTCTTCTCTAGAGGGGACGTAAGTTCTGAAACTGGTTTCTACCTCTCACTCAGTGATTTCACTGGGTAATAAACTGTAGATTTATCAAATTACCGACTGTCATTGACAGTCGGTAATTTGATATATCTACAGTTTATTGAATCATTTAGTCTTGATTAGATGTAGATCTATGCTAAGTTCGAAATTTCTTCATATTTTAAGAATTCTACGCTATTTTCCAAATGGTTTTACCAATACATGGACAATTTTAGAGGGGGCGCGCGCCGGATCCGCCCCCGCCTGAATCCGCCTATGGCTTGGTCTGACACGCTTGAAAAACATCTGACACGTTTAACGTTCAGCATGCGTGACTTTTTACGAGCAGTCGGGATTAAGAAGAGATACCAAGTCACTCGGCGTCCCGTCAAGATTAAAACTTCACGAATTGCAGGTATCTACTTTGAAACTTGCCAGAGACGACACTTTTACTGCATCAGCGCACTGATGGTTAACAAGAGGTTTGTGGAGAGGAATAAACCGCGGGATGCATTGCTTTGAATGGAAGTGAAACGTTGCGGAAAACTGTAGAAAATACTTTATAATGGTCACTAGGTAGGCTGCGGGTCGGGATGTGTTTTTTGAATGATTGCTTTTAGTACATAGCTACAGTGGGAACACGGTATTTCCTTTCCATCTCACGCGTTAAACACTGAGTACTAATAATCTTTACTAATAGTTTTGATGCAAATCAGACGCTGTGTTACTCGGCGAATGATATGGCTTTAAACTGATTGCCACAACAAGTACTAATTAAAAACACAAACAATTGTTATTATTGGGTGTATCTGCATTGCGGCGCGTTAAACGTTTAACCCGTTCACTGCCTTACCCCGAGTGCAGTAACATATGCAAACAGTTTGGACCTAAATGAGACGCCGAGTAACTCGGCGTCTCATTCGGATCCAAGCTATTTGAATTAGACAAAAGGTTTTTACCAAAGGTCGAGGGAGCGTGTTATGGTTAAATCGGAAGGTGACAAAATATTCGCGCATGTGCAACACCTGCCTGGCAGTGAAAGGGTTACACGTTGAAGAATATCGTCGACCCCACTGTAACCTTTTCCTTTTAGCGCCGCTGTAACTGATGGCTGTTTGAAAACATTGCAGTAAGTTCAGCATTTGCTGTTATTGAGCAGATGCTTCATTTGTGGATGAATAAAGACCGTACTTTGCACAGTAGATCCTCGACGCCGTGGAACTTTTCGGCTCCTCTACATGTTATATTCCCGAGCTCTTGAAGTGGTGTACTCTCATGGCTTGTATCGCTGCCAGCTATATCTTTTATCATGGATAATACGTGAGCATCGCTATTAAATAAGCTACGATTCCATCCCGAATCTTCTCTACTGATTGTTGACTTATTTTGTGTTTTATAGAGTGGCATCGGTACATTTTTAGCATTCCAGTCTGTTTCAATATAAACTGTGATGTAAACAAATCCCAAACCAAAAAAGCACGCAACTAGCACGCATTGACACAAATTCCTTGCTACTTTATCGCAAGCCATTCTGTCTATGAATCACTATTATTGCAACGCATGCCTTGCACTGGTAAATAATTTTTACCCTTTATCATGCCGTACATGAAAGTGTCGGCTGCTGAAATGGTCGACTTCTTGATTTTGGAACTCTTAACATTTTGTGTAACTAATGTCGGAGTTTCAAACAGCTTGAATCCAGGTCAGAATGCCGATTTACTCGGCGTCTGGTCTGGATTAAAGCTGTTAAAAATAGTACTAATATGGGGAGTATCATTATTATGGATAAATGTAGACCGTAATCCAAAGCTTGTTTATCGCGACCTTAGCAGTTTCACCGACCTGTCTTGATTTGGGTCAGACGCCGAGTCACTCGGCATCAGATCCGGATCCAAGCTGGTTGACACTCACACAGCACTCTCACAAACATTCAAACAAATTGAACTAGGTTAAACATCAAACAGACGTAAGTTTCGCGGAGACAATATTAGTTTTGTCGCTGGTTAACACAACACACATGACTCCAATATCGACCGTAATTATACCGTCAACCTAGATTAGAGGCCGAATTAAATCGGCGTTTGAACCCGATCCAAGCTGTTTGCAACATTTTTACAAAAGTTCAAGACAATCTAACATGGTTAAAAGGTTAAGAAGGCACGAATACTGCCCGATTTTTTGCGGCAAGATAAGGGTTAAGGATAAAGCTGACAAAGCCATAAAGAAAGTAATTACTGTGGTAAACAAACGCGCATGAATAAGCAATGGCAGCAGCTGTGAAACATTTGTTTCGTGTTCATCTGGGCGAGGAGATTTCAAACATTACACACTCAACTTTATAACTACATTGGAATCCAGAACCGATAGCCCCTACCATCTAATGCTTTAGACAATGATCATTGAAATCCTGTATAAACTGTTACGCGGCGTATTGTCTGGCTCCAAACTGTTTTATACTTATATAAATAAATTATTCCAATTTTTTAGGCCATTGTCACGCCACTGTCAAAACATACCGGTAGAACTGTAACACAGTCGTGTTATGTGCAGGCAACTGTTTCGTCTATAATTTTTAGCCTGCGATTACGCATTGACATCTCATAACTCCCACAACCGCTCTCATAATAAAGACATTATGATGATGAAATGCGACAGTATTGAGTAACGAAATATCACACATATGCCCACACCCTTTCCCTATCAACCCAACACCAACCTCACTAATCTCATACCTTGACATGCGATGGTAAGCAGGTTAATTCATCATTTTCATGTATGGTGTCATTGCTTATTGTTTACTGTGTACAATCAGTGTTTATATAAAACCTCGTGCTGCATGCACCATGCCTGTGATGCTTACACGTATTGTTCTATTCTTCTGTTCTGTTTCACATGTATGCAGACTGTTGCATAACTAAACTCACCTAATTAAATAAAGTTATTTATTATATTATAATGCTAATATCGTGGTTTATAATATCGTTACTATCACTGTACACTATTCTCTCTCTGTGAAAACTATTTGCACAAAACCAGGTCTACACAAACCATGTCTGACTGATATGTAAGCATATTTGACCTGAGCACATGATTATATTGTGTGCCAGGTCTATTCAAGAAATAAAGACCTGTGGATAACAAAATTATAGGTATGTAATCTGAGTACAAAGAGTTAGTGTCTCAGATAATATTTCTGCGACAGCATTTACAGTACATGTATGTAATGATCGCTCTTGTTTGGATTTAGAAAGGGTCGCTCAACAGTAGATGCTTTAATTTTATTGAAAAATCTCATTGATATTACGTTAAGTAATAAAGGTAGATTTTCTTGTGTTTTAATCAACTTCAAGCGGGCCTTTGATTCAGTGGATAG
>JAULCE010236297.1:0-11102 GCA_032359355.1 Macoma nasuta | reverse complement strand
AGCGGAAACCAATTTGGAGCCGCCCACCCGCCGCCCGCCCGCCAAGGGTGTTCCCATAATATGTCCCGTCATAAGACGGGCGTATAAAAAAAACAATTATCAGAGCAAAAGCACCATGTGTAGGCAAAGATGTTCACCTGATGTTTACATGTAGGTCTCTGAGAAACTAAAATGATATCAAACTCTTCTTCATACAAGTTAAATAGCCACCCTAAATGAAAATACAGGTTTAACAAGAGCACCGCAGAACGATGCCAACGCTCATCTGTTTTTAAGTCCAAAAAGGGACATTTCTGAGTAATTAGTAAAACCAGAGTTATGTGACCTTGTATAAATATGCGAATTATTCCTAAGAACATGTGTACCAAGTTTCATTTGAAAATGTTGAACGGTTTTAGAGTTATGAGGTAAGGTCTAAAGTGGTCTGACGCCAAGGCTATCACAATAACTTTTTTTCTCTGAAAAAAAGACAAGCTAATAAATATGCACTTTAATATCGATTGGATTGGCTACCTTTTCTTCTACAAATCAATTTTATTCCCAATAGATTTGGTGGAAATTTGAGCCTTCTCTGTCCCAGAACCAGCCCTTTTGTAAGACACTGTAGTTTAAAATTTCATGTTGCTGGTTAGTATCAGAGGGACTGCTATAGTTTAAAATTTCATGTTGCTGGTTAGTGTCAGAGGGACTGCTATAATAAAACCCTGGGGATTTCCTTTCCCCTCTGGGAGAAGAACATAAATCAACCAGAGGTTTGTTTTCATTGAAAACAGATGTCTCCCCAAACCCACTCATCCATACAACATCCCCCCCCCTTCCCCACACACACTACGACTTATCTGGGAAAGAAAAAATCAACAAAGGGCAATAACTCAAAAAATATTATGCTAGAGTTATGGACTTGTGTACTGCACTTTTTCACATTGCAAGCAACATACACACCAAGTTTGAAATGAATTGAAGTAATAGTATTCAAGTTATGCTCGGGACAAATGTAGAAAGAAAAAATAAACAAAGGGCAATAATTTAAAAAAAAATATTATACTAGAATTATGGTCCTTGTGCACTGCACTCCCTCTCATCATGCTCTTTTCCATATATAAAGTATCACATCAATAGCAGCAGTAGAACAGGAGTTATCGTCCAAACAAAGTTTGATTAACATTTCAAGCTTATAAATCTATTGTCGATGTATTTATTAACTTATCTTAATCGAAAAAAAATGTTAAGTAAAACTTTTAACACGTTTTGGTCACGTGACAGCAGGTTGTTTGACTTAGATACATTTGTACTTGAAGGAATTTGATTCTATAACTTACCATGAAAAGGATTGACAGTGACAATGTTATAATTTTTTTCATAACAAATGTTTCGGCTCAGATAGGTTAATAGATATATTTACTATAGCTTTATAAGTTTGGAATGTGAATCTAATAATGTTTAACAAAGATATAATGATTTAAGTTCCTCTCCTGCAAGGGAGAGGAAATCCCTGGGTTTTTAATACAAAAGTTCTTCTGACCCTAGCCAGCAACATGAAATATTGATAATCGTAAAAAAGACTGGTTTTGAGCTTTTTAGAGCTTCTGTAAAATGTCATGATTTTGATGAGTACCTGTACTGTACGTCTGCTGAGGAATGTGACAGCGATTTCTCCAGAACAGCAGGGGTGTCGCATGAGAGTGAAGAAGCTGAAAATGAAATGAAATGCAAGTAGCAATGAAATTTTATAGATACACCTTTCAACCCCTCTGAACTGATTGCAAACATTGTAGGAAATGGAGCATTTGTTGGTAAAAAGCTAATACTCCATTTCCCACAATGATTTCAAAACAATTCAAGATTTCCATTTTCCTTTTGCATAAATAGCCCTTTTCACCAGATTCTAACATTATGCACAAGTCTCAATTTAGCATGCATTCAACTATGATGCAGACAAGAACAACTTCTGAAGATATTGTATAGCTGCAGTGGTCCTCACTTTTAACGTACTCGGATAATGTGTGAACTGTGTTAGGAGGAATAAGGAAATTATAAATTATATTCCAGATTGATTCCTTGTTTATTTCTATAGGCATCTTATAATGAAATCCAAAAGCGTAAAAATAGCTACAACAAAGCATATTTCAGGTTCCAAGACTTTAAGGTTGTATGTATTATTGCTTGGAACAAAACTGTCACACATTGTTACAATTTGTCAAGTGTTTACAAATATCTTGGCAAACATAGTTCTTGACATAAATAGATTATCCTGGACTTTTTTTTCTAACAGTGCACATGTTCTGATAATCTGTTAATTGGAATTTATTGTGTGAAGTTGAGCATTTGCTCATCATGAACACATGCTCAATTCCTACAATGTTTTCACAAGTTAAATCACTACTTGTGTCTTAAAAAGGCATATATCTATTGAGTAAAGGGTTAATTTAAAAGTCATTTTACAAATTGAATATAATCTTACCGGTACTCGTGGGCTTGACTTTTCGTTCCTTTCACCCATAAAGCTTCCTTAGTTAGCAGTTTTTCTAAAATGTTACAAAATGAATTTCAGTTACTAAATTTGTAAGAAATATATCACTCATCTAGCAGGAGGTATCTTTATTTACTCCTATCAGAGTGAGTGAGCTTTCCCAAATATGGGTAGATCTATACCATTCACCCTCATAATCAAACTGTGTAAGAGCTACAGATCAGCTGCTTTTGGGGTATCCACCCAATCAGATAAACCTACTTTATCTAGATCTATTTTCCAAATGTTATGTGTAACAAAAGCAAAGTAGATCTATTATTTTCAAAACTTAATTAGGTTTATAGAGCTACAATTTGCACTTAGAACCTATCCAAATATAACTAGAACTCTGACCAAGTCAAGAAGCCCCCCCCCCACCCACACCAACACACACACAAACACACCCCACCCATGAGGATTTCTGATTGTTTATGGGAATGCATAGCAAACAGTTAATGCTCTCATTTTATATTAAATGAAAATCAGCATAAATTCTTGATAATTCATCAATCCGTAAACAAAATCCATAAACACAATATCAGAGATAGCAATAACTCCCTAATTAAGGAAATAAGAAGTATGGTTCTTGTACACTGCACTTCCTGTCATTGAGCTCTACCATTGTATGAAGTTATATGAAATTTCAATCCAGTAGTTTTCAGGTTATGCTCCTAACAAGCAAAAGTAACGATGGGCAATAACTCCGTAAATAAGTAAATTAGAGTTATGGTTCTAGTACACTGCACTTCCTCTCTTTGAGCTTTACCATTGTATAAAGTTTTATGAAATTCCATCCAGCAGTTTTCAAGAAATGCTCCAGACAAGAAAAAGTAACAAAGGGCAATAACTCTGTAAATAAGCAAATTAGAGTTATGATTCTTATACAGTGCACTTCCCTGCATTGAGCTCTACCATTGTATGAAGTTTTATGAAATTTCATCCTATAGTTTGCAAGTTATGCTCCAAACAAGAAAAAGTAACAAAGGGCAATATTGTAAATAAGCAAATTAGAGTTATGGTTCTTGTACACTGCACTTCCTCTCATTGAGCTTTGCCATTGTAGGAAGTTTTATCAAATTCCATTGAGAAATACTGAAGTTATGGAAGAGAAGGAAAAAAACGGACAAACGGATGGATGGACTGACAGACAGACAGACAGAAAGGGTGATTACTATAGGGCCCCCGCACTGATGTGTGGGGGGCCCTAATTACATAAATATTAAAATTAGTCGATTCACCCCATGCTGTTCTTGTAATCCTGCGCATGTTTTCAAACACGTCAATATGGTCGATTTCGAGCCAGACAAGAGCGTAAAAAATGACAGAAAGGGTAAAGGAACCATCATTGAGAAGGTTAGAAGAGCTTTTGCACTGTTCTATCTAGTAAACATGCGAACAATGTTTTGGCGGACACTTAACAAATTCGAAGGTTATGACATCACTCGTCAAGGTTCGTCTAGACAAACGGAATGAGTCTATAGTTTCATAGTTTTTACAATATTTATAAATTACAGTTAGTTATGTGATGAATAGAATCTATCATTCGTCCTAGTTTCATATTGTTTTATTAAACTCGTTAACTATTAAGCCTCGTGTCATATGATTTTAGTCAACTCGTTTCATAAAAACAATATGAAACTAGGACTCATGAAAGATCCTCTATTTACCTGATGAATATTCATTCAAGATTCCATCCATTTGAATATTTAATTAACTGAAACTTCAAATAGGCACATAAAACAAAGTATATTACTTCCAAAGAAAAAAGTTATGAATCAGATAAATAAAAAACACAATTCTAAACACAAACAGAGCACACCCTGATCAAACAGCTCCTACAGGGGACATTGTACCAAGGCTGTTGTGTTATGTTTTAGGCAGGAGACTTTCTTAAATTGTACTCACTTAAAATTTGATCAGACAATAAAAAATAGTACGGTATTAGCATGTAAAATAACAAATAACTATAATGTTGTTTTACAAGATTGCTTGACATAATGCGTTGCATGTTAACTAAATTTGCGACATATAAACCACTGATATACGTCCACAAATCTTCAAATACGGCGTGGTTATCCCCTTATTAAGAGGACACTCAAAAATGAGACATGTGTGGTCTTACAGACAAGCTGGTCACTTAATGCAAAATGAAAGTTATGCAGAAAGCTCTCAAAAGAGCTTTCTGCATTACTTTCATTCTGCATTAAGTGACAATCTGTCAGTAATAGTTACTATGAGATTTTATTTTATGGCCACTCAATACCGGTCCACATAGCTCAGTGGTAGAGTGTCCACTTGCGAACCAGAAAGTCCAGAGTTTGATCCCTGGGCCGGGTCAAACCAAAGACTTGAAAATTGGTAGTAATGGCTTCCCTCCTTGAAGCTCAAGATTTCGGGTTAGCATTTCAGATCCAGGTGTACCTCATAAGTCACCAGGACAGTCATAGTCAGAGGTGCCGAGCCGTTGTAGCACTCTCCTAACCAAAAGCGCAGCACCATGCAATACCGTCATACGGCGAACGCAAACAACAACAACAAATAACATGGCCGCTCAAGACAAAGTTGACTGTAGCTCTCTCTAGAGTGTTATGATCACGGATTTACACTCTAATTCGAACTTGTATTATTTCGCCTTAGCAGGACTGAAGATCACATCCAGCTCTACTGGGGTGTTTCCAGTAGCAGCAGAGTTCCGAAGCCATCATTGGGCTGTACTTCTACATACTGAAATACAAGAGAAGAGAGATATACATGCAGGGTGGCAGATAAACATGAGAAAATGATACAATTTTGATAAAAAATAACTTTTTCTTCAAAAAATCCTCACAAAACCCTATGGTGTGACCTCTCGTTAGAATCACCTTTGAAGACGATTCTAACGTGTGGTCACACCATAGGGTTAAGTAAAGAAATAAGGATTTCAGCATTATAAATAAACATGTTATACATGCCTGGCTACAGATAGGTATATGTAAATGATACATTCTTGACAAACAAACAAATCTGCACGAAACCCTATGGTGTGACAACTCGTTAGAACCATCTTTTCAAGACAATTCTATACCTAGTGGTCACACTATAGGGTTTAGTAGAAAAGTAAGGATTTAAGCTTTTAAATATACATGTTATACATGCCTTTCTACAGATAAGCATGCATAAATGATACATTTTTGAAGAAATAAAATTCTTTATGAAACCCAATGATGTTTACTTCAGTGGTCACACCATAGGGTTTTGTGAAGAAATAATAGTAAACGACAATATCAAACTTTTTATCAATATTGTCGTTTATGAATTTAACTTCCCTTTTCCCTAAGGAGGACATATCAAGAAGTTCATAAGAGTTTTAGCATTATAAACACACATGTTATCTGGAGCCCTGTACATGTGCATGTAGTGCTACATGGATGCTTCCACAATACTTTGAACTACAGTAAAAATATCAAGCAATTCTACTCTTCGGGTCATAAAAACTGTCCAGTTTCATTGAAATCTATTAAAAACTGTAGAAGAAGCTTGTGGCACAAATGCCTATGTGAAAATATTGTCAGTGTATGTATTTTGTCCAAGTCACCTCAGGATGTCCCACGAAACCAAACTCCTGTGGCAGTATAGACCTGTTGGTCAGTTTGATGATGGTTTTGTTAGACTCGTAGATGGTGCAGCAGCCCAAGTCAATGTCCTGGACGTCAAACTCTATATCAGAGTTGGTGACCACCCCTGTCACAGTGAAGGGCACCGGTGCAGTCTGAAACATACAACAGCTGACTCTAACTGAGACCACAATTCTAGATGGAACAATTTGCTTGTTTTAAGCAAATGCTCCCACAATATTTTCAATAGTTGCCTGCTACAAAGTTGTGGGGTACAGGGTAAAATTAAAAAAGTTAACAGGGAAGGGAGTTAATTATCATTGATTATAAATTCAGTATGTAAATGGTTTATTTAACCTTTTCAATGATGAATATTTAAAAAGACTTCGACCACTATGAATATTAATTACAATAATCATCAAATTGGCTAATAAGTCAGTAAAAAATATCTTTTGCTTTGAAAAAATATTGAATTTAGTGTGTCAAATTCAAATGCATGCAATAGTGCAGGCCCTGAGCAAAAGGCTCCTTCTGTAGCCCTATGATCTGAGTCTTCCCTGTTGGCTTAAAGATGATTGAATGGTTTCTGGTACTAAAAGGGTAAAAAATGTTAAAGCCTCTACCTGGTCTGCAACTCTGATGGTCATGGGGGCCTCCAGAACCCTAGTCTCCTTGTCAAAGTATTTACCACCTTCCTCTAGCAGGCTGTGTCTGTAAACATTCAAGATAAAGGTTACTTAACCATTTGCTCCACATGCCATTTTTAGACTATTCCACAAGATAAGTGATGAAAAGGTGGCATATCTAGGCAAAAGGAAAATGCTATTTTTTAATTGCTTTGAAAACATTGTGGGAATAGAAGCATTTGCTCATGAAGAGCAAATGCTCAATTACCCACAAAACTGTCAATGGTTGTTTGATACAGAGACACCAAAAGGGACTTCTTTGGAGTAAAAAGTTAAATCAAATCCATTAGAATGTACATAGTAAATGTATTTGCAAATCTAATTGATTGGTTGTATTTCAATTTTCCCAAAATGTGTTCCTACAAGGTAAAGGGTTAACATTAGTGTATATAACTATTGAAATAACCATGTACGTGAGGTCATTATGAAGAGCGTTAAAATGACCATCCTTTATAGAAACATTATATATATTTAGCGCTAGTAATCGTCACATCTCAATTTATAACATAAATAGAATATAACATTCATGGGCATTCAATATGGAATTCATTAAACTTATTTTCTAAAATTGCTAAAAACTTGCCAAGGCTTGTTTTTATCAATTTTAGAAGACTTGTTTAATAAAATCCATATTGAATGACCACTCATGCAATATCGTCTATGTATACCTTGGCAGGGACTTGAGTTTGGCAGAGAACTGTGACTGTGCCGCTCGTTTTTATCAAACTTAGAAGACTCATTTAATAAAATCCATATTGAATGACCACTCATGCAATAACGTCTATGTATACGTTGGCAGGGACATGAGTTTGGCAGAGAACTGTGACTGCGCAGCTCATTTTTATCAAACTTAGAAGATTCATTTAATAAAATCCATATTGAAAAACCACTCATGCAATATTCTCTCTGTATACCTGGGCAGGAACTTAAGCTGGGCAGAGAACCGTGACTGTGCCTGTATGTAGCCAGTCTTGAGAACTGTGACTGCACGGCCCCTTTTTATCAAACTTAGAAGACTCTTTTAATAAAATCGATATTGAAAAACCACTCATGCAATAATCTCTCTGTATACCTGGGCAGGAACTTAAGCTGGGCAGAGAACTGTGACTGTGCCTGTATGTAGCCTGTCTTTGGCAGCAGCTCCAGGTGGTTCCTCAGCTCCTTGCACACCTCAAACTTGAGTCACAGAGCCGTCGTGGCGCGGTTGTTGACGACGATGGTCTCCTGGTACAGCCGGTCAAACATGCTGATCTTCAGGTCCACAATCTGTCTCTCCACCCACACCGGCACATCTATAGCATTGCCCAAGGCTCTTATAGAGAACTGAAAAAATGACAAGGCAGGACATCTGATAAGGGTATGGTTCTCTACCATTTCTCTACCAAACGCTATGTTGTGACCATTCATTTGAAGCATCTTGGAAAGACGATTCTAATGAATGGTCACAGCATAGGGTTTGAGTGAGAAATAAGGATTCTATCACAAGTTTGCAATATGCGCCTTATCAGGAGTCCAAGATTTTGAGTAATGACTGTACTTTTTACTTGAAACTCAGTCCAGCATTTGAGATTATTTTGAATATTGTCATTGAGTCTCAATTAACCCTTTTGACACATATACCACAGTTGAGTTTTGAAAACTCAGCAAATTCTCTATTTCCCATAACACTTTCAATTTTTTTCAAAATTTGCAACTTTTGTATCAGAAATTATGTTTGTTTCAGCTAGATATAGCACATTAATGGTCTATATGGCCAGCGTCATGCGTAAAGGGGCACTCGCACATTGCAAACTGTAGACCCAGATCAGCTGCCACGTCTCTGACGTTGCATCTGATCAGGGTCTGCACTGTTTGCAATTATAGAGAACAACACATTGTACCTGTAAATGAATAACAAATTGTAATTTCAATGATTGGGTGCTGTGTTCATAGCAAAGGAAGGGATATAGGTCTTTGCTTTTATAAATGTCTGAGTGCCCCTTTTCGTGTGATGTGGCCCATATGTAGTATACTATAATTTATGAGGTAATGGGTTATTGAGTATTTTTGTGTGGGTACTCTTAGAGGTCACAGGCAACTAAATAGTACGAATTTTATTAAACTAAAAAAAGTATATGGACCAACTAGGCAAATGTTTTGAAATGAAGTCCATTTCTGATTGGTTCAAAATATAGGAATATATAAAGAGTGTCCATAATATAAGAATAAAACATGTTTTGAGTATGAAAAACAAAAACAGGTATGATTTTGTGCAATATTTGTGAATTTATAAGCCAAATTTAAAAGTTGTAAAGTTTCAGAAAATTCACCTCTTTACGCGCCATATTTTACGGTGATCTACTTCAACGAAGCGAAAGAGGCAAAAGTAATCGGATGACCCCTCCTTTTCTGTACATTTTTTCATGTATGAAGGATAGTTCTACCAGAAAATGTTCACTGTAGGGGTGTATAAGTTTTGGGGAATTTTTGTCGGGCTGAAATGTTATAATGTAAGTCTATGGGAAATGATTTAGTTGTCTGTGACCATAAAGCGAAACTTCCACAGCTTGTCAGTTGATAACAATGGCCGCGGCAAAAACTTTTCACGGCTATCGCGACGAGCGTGCAACAGCGTAATTAGTGATGCTTTAAAGGTGTCAAATCGCTGCCTGTCACATACCAGGCTAACAGGCAGGCATGGATGACATCTAAACTGTTTCAAGAATGGTTGGTCCGCCTCGACAAACAGTTCAAGCGCCAACATAGAAAAGTAAATTAACACAAAATACTTATGTACTTGCGCAATTTTAAATAAGTAAAGGTCCTTTGCCGAGCGTATAGTCAACAAAGTCAATACGCAAAGGGAAGTAACTCTAATAGACAACGTGGCTTTAATGAGTAAACAAACCCTTATCACAGCGATCGCGACCCGAGTAATATCGTAAACCAGCTTGGAACCGGATCAGACGACTAGTAACTCGGTGTCTGATCCGGTATTTAGTAGTTTTACACTCGGACAACATTTTCACCAGATGTCAAGAAAGTCGAGTAAGGTTAAATGGTCAAGATAAAAGAAAAGAATTCAGCGGATGTTTGGAAGGTCGTGAAAACATCAAGAAAAGTGTGTTCTCCTCTCTATGATCGTTGTAGAACAAAAAGTAACGCACTCTCTCCCAACAAAGCAGACAAAAATCAGTGACTTCTTTAGTGCACATAGCTCCAAGTTGCTAGCCGTGTCTCATGTATATATAGTTAAAACACACCTGTGCAACCAGGGTAGACTCAGATACGAGACATCAATAAGCAGGATAACTTGTATTTTGATAGATCTTGTTAAAAAATCTCAAACCTTCTTTTATTTTTCTATTTTTCCCCTTTATGCTATATAAACTAAGCTGAGCACATTAATCATAAAGACAAAAACAAAAACAAATCAATATAGTATCTAAGTTTTACTTCAAGTTTCAAAGATATGAAGTATAACGAAATTTTGCCTAATCCAAACATTTATAAGAAAATTTCGTTTTATGGATATACGGAAAATTTGGATATAACGAAATTATTCTTCAGGTCCCAATAATTTCGTTATAAGCAAGTTTTACTGTACTCCACTTTTTTCAAAAGGGGGCATAAAAACGTGTTTATGCTCAGGGGCCAATTTTCTATCAAATAAAAGGCACTTGTATTTTGCTGACGCTTACCCTTTAATGTCAGTCAAATACACGCTATTCCGGATAAAATAGAAGGGTCGCCATAATACTGTATTTTGAACAAACCATGTTCTGGCACATGTAATTGTGTCTAAGAAGTAGAAGTGCATAGCCATTGAGCTTCGAACATATTCACGTTTATTGCGGATTCAATAAATCGTCAAATCATTCGCCATATGACTACACATACAATACCGGATACAATTTAACGGTCGCCGTACAGCTGTATTCTGACCAAACCTTGATTGGATGCGAAGGCCTGTGTCTATAATATTATGTAGAAGTTACATAATAGCCACTTGAAGTGTGTAACATTTGCCTGGCGACCATATTCCGTTCAATGAGTGTTCAATTAAACGTCAAATCTTTCTCCATGAAAATACATATTATCCTACATGAAATTAAAGGGTCGCCCTAAAACTGCATTCTGAACAAACCTTGGTCGGAGCCAAGGAAGTGTGTCTATGGAGTAAACGTGCATTATTTTTGTGTTTCGAACATTTATGTTTCATGCGAATTCAATTAAACATTAAAACAGTTGCTATATGAATATACATACAATACCGGATGCAATTAAACGGTCGCAATACAACTGCATTTTGACCAAACCTTGTTCGGATGCGAA
>JAULCE010236186.1:0-11103 GCA_032359355.1 Macoma nasuta | reverse complement strand
TGCAACTTTAATTACTACTCATGAACAGACTCAATAAAACCGAGTCTGCAATTTTCTCTATATGAATTGACTTTCGTACTTTTGAAGGATCTCCCTTTTACAGAATTATTGGATCCACTAAACAACTCTGTAGTAAGTAGGTCCTTCAATCAGTCTTACTTCATAATTATGCCCCCCACAAAGTGGAGGCATATAAAGTTAAAAAATATAAAAGTGCAGCTGCTATGAGAAGTTGATAACTACAACTATACCTAGGCATAACATTACCAACATAAACATGTGTATTTTTCACACGGGATAGTTATGCATCAGTGTCAATATTTCTGTTTTTCCCCGCAGCAACTTTTCAAGAAAATAATTAATACACAGTAATTGCTGGAAACACATAAAAAGTTTAAGATTATCAAAAAAAGAACAAGTTGGGCGTGGGAATCGCCAGTTTGATAAGCAAGTGACAGACTCTCTAGACTATGGCCGAAATCTTATCAGTGGGGTAATATTTTATCGTTCTAATTGGGTTCACCAGCAGACAAAATGTAAATCAGTGGCAATAAAATTGATAGAGAAATTCAATGTTGACATTTACAGATCTAGTAAGATCACGGCTTGAAAAGTGTAGTGAAAGCAATACCTAGAGACCTGTTGTATCTATCTTTTCAGGCCCCATACGATGCAGTGCCTTGTTTCTTCGATAACTTGAGTCCAACACAGATTTCTTTCTACCCTAGTTAACAGAATGGCATTATCACCATAGTTTGAGACTTATTGGATCCACTAAACAACTCTGTAGTAAGTAGGTCCTTCAATCAGTCTTACTTCATAATTATGCCCCCACAAAGTGGAGGCATATAGAGTTGCCCTTGTCCGTACATACGTCCGTCCGTACGTACGTACGTCCGTACGTACGTCCCGAAGATTTTGTATGATCTAATTCTTGAAAAGTATTTGTCCAATTCTTACCAAACTTTACACACATGTTTGTGACCATAATATCTTAATCAAGTTCGACAGCATTTAAATCACGTTAGTAATTTCGAAGTTACGGCCCCTTTATTTTTTTATACTTTTTTTTTGAAAATATGGCATTTTTGACAAAGCGGAAGTGTGGACATTTGTGTCCTTTGGACACGATTAACCGAGGTATAGCTAATCATTATGTATTATTGAAATGAGAATGACGCAGTGTACGCATAGGTTAGTCCATGTTTGCTTGGGACTACATGAAATAGTCCGAGTGGGCCTTGCAAAAATGGACTAACCATTTTAGCACCTGGATTTGGGGCTCGAGTAAATGCTGAGTCTCGTAGATCTTCAAGATATTGCAGAATCAGTCGTAATTTAGAAAATACACTGGACTATCAGTAATTTTTCTAGAAATCCTAAGACGACTTTTTGAACAGACAATTTACTGACAGCAACCTCCAACTAGTCAAAGCTGGAGGGGAAATGAAATAAACAAAATGTGTCACATTAGATCCACAGGGGTACGTGTTATCGAAACGCTCTTTAGCAGAACAATAAAATAGTCAACAGGAGTATTAAAAATAAAGTTGACATATTATTGCTTTTATTAATCGGTTTTACACCATAGTTTGAATAATCTTGACAGACATGTTGTATATATTGGTTTCTAATGAGGGAAACCGCTGAATGGTACATTTGAATACTCTGCCGTGGTATGTTTTAGTCAACTTAAATATGAAGTTCAGTTTAAAGAGAGCATTTGCATATATTATTGCCATGGACTTCATGAAAAGTTTGTTAGTTAGTTCATGGGCGTATACGGACTACATAACATAGTCCGGGCTTTTCTCGGCAGATGATTGGACGAGAGCTCCAAACCAGGTGCTAAGTGAAATGTTGGTTACTTAGTCCATGGGCGTAGCCGGACTACATCATATAGTCGAGGCATTTATCGGCAGCTGATTGGACGAGAGCTCCAAACCAGGTGCTAAACTATTTCAGACCACGCCTTACACACGGTGGCGAAGCACGTGGTCTAAAAGGTACGGTCTGGGCGAAAAATGTGACATCGACGAGGGATTAAGATAAAGTTTTTTTTTAAAAAATAACACCTAACAAGAGGGATCCGGATAAAATGGTACCGAAAGGTTACCACAATATTGTTTCAACAAAATGCATTGATCAAATTGATTGGCGGTTTTCTCGATAATGACCGATCCTCGATCAACTGTCTGTGAAGACAGTTGATCGAAGATCAGTCATAAAATAGATAACCGCCAATCAAATTGAACAGTGCATGGTATCTAAATATTATTCAAGTATTATTTCGGCACTATTGTATCAGGAACCTTCTTGTGAGTTAAATGCTTTGTTTAACTTGTCTGCTGAAACTAGATAAAGATCGAACAATTCTAACAAGAAATTTCAAATGATAAACGAAGATAATTTAATAAACATGTTTATATTCAAAATCCTCTGACAATGGGTTAATTGTGTGGCAAAATGTGATGTCTCTGATCAGACGCCGCCTTAAATTGGCTCCTGATATGGTACTGTACTGTTTGCAAAATATATATTCAGGTTTGTCACCGATAAGGTTAAGATTCGTGGAAGAAGACATTTCAAGGTAAAAAAACCATTTATTACAAAATTCTCCCTGGAATAAATTGTTTCAATTTAATTTATCGTTTACACTAGACTACACTTTGAAAGAGACATTTGTATTTCTATTGCGGACATTTATTTTGTTTTAGTGATTGATAAACGCGGGTTGTCGTGGCAAGAAAATCTCGCTGATCAAAAGGTCGTCGGCCCCATTTTCAAATATCACACTCATTGTGTGGCTGTAAGATAGATGAATGAAAATAAAACGGTACGGTCCTTTCCGGATTAAGGTTGTTTGAAAAGATTGACCAAGCTCGCTATTGGCTGGCTAATTGTTAAAAAAAGATTAACCAATCTCGCTATTAGCTGGCTAATTGTTAAAGCACGGACAAACATTTACCCTAATCCCGATATTCAAGACTATAGCCATGGTAGTTATTTCTGCAAACAGTTTGTATCCATGTTAGTTGGCGTCTGATTCGGACGAAACTTATTTGACAGTCGGCCATAACAACGGATTATCAATTTTTAAAATCAAGCAGACGAGAATTTGAGCATATGAAGTATTTTGAAGCGAGATAGGTTTTTTTGGTTTGGTTTTGTTGTTTACGTCCGTTTCTGCCGACTTTGGGCTAATAGGACGTCCCAGAGAGAGGGAAGTGGATACAGAGGAACCCGGCAAACGCCCCATTCTTTTCGAAGGAGCCTACTGGTTCTTTTACATGCCCAGTGTACAGCACTGATACATGGGACCCGATTCCAGGTCTCATCCGAAATACTGCGAGGTAAGGGATACACAATTGCATTTAAATTGTGTCGTGTGTATCTAGAAGTGTCGATACTTCGTCATTCTCCACGACCTTTGTTTAATATTGACGTATGTTTTTAGAACCCCAATGGTTATATGTAATATACAATTGGAAGAACTCGATTCTTTCCTGTTTCAAAACTAACTGTTCACAATCGAAACGCATACTCACCATTTCCCTGTTAAATCCAGATTTTGGCTCAATATAAGAACAGTTCCATAGATGTTTTAAGCGTTTTGGACTTCTAAAAACATGAAGCAGAAAAAGGAACTGAGCAGACGAAGTTGAAGCAACATAAAAGGGTAAATATTGTTAATAACACTGTTCTTATACCTTTTGAAGAGGGAATGACTCTGACTGTTAAATATAAAGGCTCCATTACGGTTTGCATTGGATATCAATACTCCGTAACTAACGTGCTTGTTTATATAGAATAACTTGTCATGGCATGGTAATTTAAAGCATTGACTCAGAACAAATACGATTTTGAAACTGCTAAATAAAGCACACAAAATCCCAGAACATTATCGCATTTTATGGATTTAGTAAATGAGAGTGGGCAGGCGTTTCATTATAGGTAACCGACTGTAAACAATTTCAATTGTGCACTTTCTTTGAGTTTGAAAATTATTGTAAAAAGTACAAATGTTTGGTTTCTTTCTACGTTAAAGACACACGCATCAGATACTTCCAATGTACGACTCGGGCAAAGTTTTGATATTGAAATATTGTTATTAGTTTTCTTTTTTTTAAAAAATCATGATACAATTACGAAAACAAATATAACTATATTACTGCTCTTCCCATACATACTAAACACTGTTTTTCATTAAGAGCACGCGGTTCTGTCGTGTGCGAATAAATGCGTTGAAAACGATACTCTTCAGGAAATCTTTCAGGAGTAGTTATGTGACATTTGACTATATTTGTAATTATAACTATGCGATCGATATCTTTTCCGTCAAGGAAACCCTAAAAGGGAAATATGTAATTCAACGTCATCTTTCATGTAATTGTCCCATAAGACACCAAAGCACATTTACAGTTTCGTGGATGGAAGCTTTCTTGCAAGATGAGCCAAACCTTAAAACGAACGTAGCAATTTCACCTATTACGAAAGTAAGCAAGGCTGTTATTTAGTCTGCCATAATGTTGGCAGACGCTAAATGATAGTGCATCTGAACGGATTGCTGAACTCATTAACTACACTGTTCGTACATGTGTAACCTGTATAAAGGAGTAGAGTATTCCAGGACAAATTATAACTGTAGCATGCATTTGTTTCTGACTGGCTTGTAAATGGAAGTCCACAGAAGAGCACATGACTAGCCTGGATTTCCCGACCGTCGCAATTCATTGTCAACGGAATAACTTAACGATCACAACAAATAATAGTTATAGCATCCACAAAAGGATTTTACCGGCGCGTAACAGGTTCTGGGGCGACCAGAAGAGTGTGTCATGGATAAGAATCGAGAGGAAGTCGATATCTTTTCCATGACTACCCGCGGTGTTGCCCCAGAACCTGTTACGTGCCGGTAAAGTCCTTTTGTGTGTGCTATAACTGTTTTATCGCATGATATTTTCATATTTTTTTGTAAGTCTCGGCATCTGATGCACACGGCAAAAACAATTCATAACAGTTCAAAGGAATCGGATAAAATTTGAAATTGCAGGCCAAAGATTTTAGCAGACGACCGTTTTCGCACACGGCTGTCATGCGATTTTGTCAAGCTTTATCTATTTTCCATTATATGAACTTTAGCCCACACGTAATGGACACAAAAAAAGCCATTGTATCGTTTTCCGCCAAACAGAAGAATTTGACAAAGGGCGTTTCCTTGACTGTCAAAAAAATAATGTCAATTTGTAATGAAGGGATAACGACCAATGAAAAGTCGACTTGAATTTTAAACAACAATAATTTATTTTAGTGAGCATGCTCATAAAAGTTTGCTGATACCGTGACCTACTTCCAGTTATCGCACCCCAGCTGTGCTTTAACTGTGACCTATTTCCAGTTATCGCAACCCACAAGTATACCGATACCGAAATATAAACCACACTCGTGAACAAAGGATATTTACGTCGGTCATGCGACAAACATCGTTTTGAAACAACTCTTACATTTTTACATGCAATTTTTAGACTTAACCATAATGAAATAATGTGACAAATAGGAAGATTATCAAAGGAAAAACTATCAACTCGGAATAGCTATGAAAACATTGTGGAAAAGGGAGCATTTGCTCATGGTAAGCCAATGCTTCATTTCCAACAAAGTGTTCAATAGTCGTCTGCTACATATCCGTCAAAATGTGTATCTATGGAATAAAGGGAGAGCCTCCTTGTTCTGGTGATTTAATTGTGGTGTTTAGATTTTATGTATGTCATGCTGTTATGCATACGTTCTTGGATTACCTGTACTTACGACCAGTCGTAGAGTAGTGCAGGGAATACACTTGGTTTTGACCGGTTTTCCACTTCGCTAAGACCGCTAGGAGGGTGATGGAATAGTCTGTTTTCCGACTTGTGATATCCGACCTTCGACTTTCATTGACATCGCGAATGAATACTGATAGTCGGCAACCAGACTGTTCTATTGACACAGACCGCCTCGTACGGGCGTTAAACTAGGAAAAAACAGTATGAGAACTTGTGAAGCATTAATTGTTACGTAACTGTGTCTTATCGAAACTCAGAATAGATAGCTGGGTTGACAACTAAATCGTCCCTAATGGCTTAGTGAAACATTTTGATGTTTTTAACCCCAGGTGTATTCATAAAACTCCTTAGAGAACTATTTCCTTGAACTTGACCAATTGAAGTAAATCCTTAATTGGAATTCACAAAACTCCTTAACCTTAGGAATTCCATACGTTGCCCAGGTTTGATTAAACAGATATAGATATTGCAATTTTAGTTTGTGACCAACCTAGTCGTTCAATTTTGGCGCTGGTTCAATTTCGCACGATATTTATAAGTAAAATGACCTCAAGCCTTTAAATAGTGCAAGGTTCAAATTCACAACAGGACCTAAATATTTTACGAACACTCAGAGTCAAAACTTAATTGATTCCTGCAATTTAAAAAATACACATATTTTATACACCATGTTCTATTTTTAATATAGTCAAATACATCGATCTACGCCGTATGTGATGACTTAAACATGGAACGCTTTTACAGGCGCTCATTTACGTTCGATAACACCTTACTTCTTTTTCACAAAATGGTATAAAGAATATACTTTTAATATAGTCGGTGGGTGCTAAGGTTTCCGCAAACGTTTATTAATTTACAGATATTAACATCATATCTAAGTTTCTGGCGAAAACGAAATTCTATTTCGTGGAGGAAATGGTGCATATTTAAATATACATGTAGATAAAAAAAAGGTGCTCATGCATTTTTAACACACTTTATCTAGAGTAAGTTGCCGACGCAAGTTAATTGAAAAACTAGCGCCGAAAAGGTAAGACCATCGTTGTGGTATTTGTCTGAAAGACTTCCTGATCGGCCTTGCAACATTGAATGAGTAATATACTTAACCCACTATTCGCAACTATAGCCATTTTCAAACGGCTTAACCCTTAGCCTGTTCGCGACTATGGTGATTATACAAACAGCTTGGATCCAGATCAGACACCGATTTACTCGGCGTCGGATCTGGTTCCAAGCTGTTTGACACTCGGACAATAGGTTCACTAAATTTTAAGAAAATCGGACGATATTTAAAAATGAAGCAGACGACATTTTCAGCAGACGACAATTTTCGCAGCAGGCGAAGGGTTAAATCCAACTCACTCACACTCCTGAAAGAGTAATTTTATCTGGGTCTACCCTTTTTCCTTAATTTTCTTTGTCCGAGTATTAAGGATTAATAAAAGATTGCAAAAAACAAAACCAAAAATGTTTATAGCAATATATTGCAGCCATTAACAGAAATGGCAGAAACATATACAGTTAAACCTTTCTAAACCCGACACACTCTAAACTGGAAATATGACTAAAATGTATTTTTTAAGACAAGTTACAGCATAATGAAGGCAGAAAGTAATGCAGAAAACTTTTATAGCAGCTGTCTTTATAACTTTCAGCCTGCATTAAGCAGTCACTTGCATAAACAAGAGGCCCATGAGGGCCTATGCTCTACTGACTTGGTTTGTTAGGTCATTATCAAATCATGTATGTATAGGCAACAAAAGGAAGATGAATAAGCAAATATTTGGAGAATAAATGGAGACTATATTGTGCTCAAGCTGTAATATAGCAATTTTGACGATTTCAAAGACCATAATCCAGTCATGCATGGGTGGATCTGGCTTTCGAAAGGAACGGAGCTCTCATGAATATCTAACTACTGTATAAGTTTGATTGAGATATAATCAAAACTGAAGACGTTAGAGCATAAACAAACAATTGTTTAAGGAGGGGCAATTTTAACTAATTCAAGGCCCATAATCCAGTCATGCATGGGCGTATCTAGGTGGTTTTCAAAAGGAACCGAACTCTCATGGATATCAACTACTGTACAAGTTTGATTGAGATACGATTAAAACTGAAGACTGTATAACATGAACAAACTGTTGTTAATGGACGGACGGACGAATGCATGCACGCAAGCACAGATGCATGCACGATAGACACCGCGTGACGACATAGGATCTCTGGTCTTTGGCCAGTAGAGCTAAAATCACATCAGTTTTTTGTTAAAAAGAGTCTGGTTTAGAGAGGTTTAAGTGTACATAGACAATTACATATCGTCTCGTTCAACCATTTCCTCCACAAGCTATTTATAGACCTATCAGAACGGAAAGAATCTCATGAAAGGAATCCAGTATCTAGGCCAAAAAAAACAAAATATTTTTGAAAACATTGTAGGAAATGGAGTATTTGCTCATATGAGCAAATGCTCCATTTCCTACAATATTTTCAATAAGCATCTGCTACAGAGGCGCTAAAAGGGGTAGCTGTGGAGTACAGGGTTAACAAAGAAGTTAACCGATGGCTTGGTGCAAAACTATTGTAGCATCTTCACCAAGCCATTGAAATGCCATTTTGGCAAAATATCACGTATAGCTTTTGTATAGCTTTTGTAAACGTGACTTGCAAAATGTGTTTACAGTCAGACACCAATGAAGCAAATGTTCATAGTCTGATAAGTTTCTGATATTTAACCGCTTTTTGCCTCAATTTTTAAGTAGAAAACTCCAAATTATGACAGGAACAGTTCATTTGCAGAGTAACAGAGGTAAGGAACAGTTCATTTTGCAGAGTAACAGAGGTGATTTTTTTAAAAAAAAGAGTACTTTTTTCTACAATTTTAGGATTTTTTATCAGATCTAATTGCAAACAGTTCAGACCCTGATCAGAGGGCTTTTAAAAGAGCCCTCTGATCTGCTGGGTCTTTACTGTTTGCAATCGCATCTTTATGTAGATGCTGGATGCTAGTGATAAATGGTTTATGAAAAAAATGTATACTATATCAGAATGTCCAAAAGCTTTGATCTGATATCTGGCTTTACACTAAGCCTGGGCTGATCTGGAGCCTTTAACCCTTTCCTCCACAGAAGCAATTTTTAGCATCTCTATAACTGATGACTATTGAAAACATTGTAGAAAATGGAGCACTTACTTGTTACAAGCAAACGCTCCATTTCCTACAACCATTTCAATACTATCACGGACTTACATGTAAGTCCATGATACTATTAAAAAGTGAATTTTTTGCTTAGATTTTCGTTTTTTTTTCATCAGATTATTTCCTTGTGGATTAGTCTAAAAATAGCCTGCTGAGGAAAAGTTAAAACTCTATTCATAGGTCACATGCAACCTTGAAGATCCACCTCTAGCATGCAAAAAGTTTTTCTAATTCTTGTAAACAAAGTACATACAAGTACATGTTATGATGCAGCACGTTTTCGTTATACTTTTTCTATACATAGCAAACAAATTTAACTCATTACAACAAATGCTTTATATAGACCATTACATCATGTGCTCTACTGAGCTGAAACAAAAATAATTTCCGAGGAAAAAATGTTTTGTTTTTTTAAATATTATGGGAAATGGAACTTTTCCCATAATAATTTCAAAAGATAAGTCATAACGACCTGTAAGACGTAAAGGATCAAGGTTATATATCATCAATATCATAATACTCTTATTTCATCAGCTTTAGAGGGAGATTTTGAATGTATTCACCCTTGACTGATCCTCACCAAGATAGTATCCAAAATTGTGCACCGACCTTGAAAACAGCCTCTACATGCATGACTTCACACCAGCACTATAGAATTACATAACTACTGCACCATAAGATGAACCAGGTCATGACCGAGTTACACATATGAGAGAGTAAATAAATACAAAATCTGACAATTTTTATATTTTCTCGACCAAACCCTGTGTTGTTACCATTCATTAGAATCGTCTTTTCAAGACGATTCTTTTTCAAGACGATTCTAATGAATGGTCACAACATAGGGTTTGGTCGAGAAATAAGGATTTTATCAATTTGGATATGCCTCTGATCCGCAGCACTGAATAAGATGAGAAAAATTCCGCTTCGTAACCTTGGATAATTATTAGACAACAAATATGTATCTCGGTGCACCTAAAAATAGACATAAGAGCTATTTAGCCATAATGGCACTTGGATCTTTTTTTTAAGCACACCGTTCTGCGGTTAGATCCAGTTTCAGCCACTTAGTGTAAAACCTCTTGCACATGACATCATTTAGAGACAGAATGTTTTGATACAAGCTCTAGATATGAGGCATGTTTAGAATCATAATATAAAGAAATAGTTACTGCACTAAGTGATTGATGTGACAAACTGATGTGACAAACAGTGCAGACTCTGATCAAAGGGTTCTAACGTAAGCCCTCTGGATGATTCTAGGATAGAATTATTTAACTGAGTTCCAGCACATTTATTCCTCGTGTTCTCCATGTGTTTTTTTTAATTTGAAATCTAATGTGTTTCAAGTAGAATTAATTTTAGAACAACAAGAACCTAGCAGATAATACTTTCATTATGGCATCGAGATATAAAACTTTACTGTATGATTTCCAACCTTAAGACACTGCAGACAGTGTTGACCCAGACCAGCCTCCATGTTTCAAACATGGCATCTGATCAAGGTCTACACCATTTGCTAATAATCAGAGCACATATTACTTTGTCCTCAACAACTCCACATTGTTTAACCCATTACCTCATATGCTTTATTTAGATCATGACCGCATATGCTTTATTTAGATCATTACCTCATATGCTTTATTTAGATCATGACCACATATGCTTTATTTAGATGATGACCACATATGCTTTATTTAGATCATTACCTCATATGCTTTATTTAGATCATGACCTCAAATGCTTTATTAAGATCATTACCTCATATGCTATATTTAAATCATTACAACTTGCGCTTCAAAGATCTAAAATGGAGAAATTTCAGGTCAGGAAAATATCGATATTAAGTAAAAAATATTGGGAAACGGTGCATCTCCATATTAGTTTCAAACATCAATTGTTCTAGGTACGTCAAAATGCATCAGTATGAGGTTAAGGGTTAAGGTTGACATTTGAATCTTACTCTTTATGCTAATTTTAGACTTTTCTAATCTAATGAAAAGGATTAACCCTTCGCCTGCTGCGAAAATTGTCGTCTGCTGAACATGTCGTCTGCTTCATTTTTAAATATCGTCCGATTTT
>JAULCE010236075.1:0-11103 GCA_032359355.1 Macoma nasuta | reverse complement strand
GCTATGGGTATTACCCTAATCTGAAACCAATTGTAACATACGGCATGTCACCGAATAACCATAAATTATCTATAATTTTTAAAACAAACTAGTTAAAACATAGTGTCTACAACATGTCGTCTGCTTAAACTCTCGCCTAGTTCAAATGTTGCCTCGTGCAGTTAGGTGAAAACAAATGTAGAGTGTCCGGAACGAAGACACTCGGCGTCAGAAATGTTGCTTATTTACATCAAAGTGTGTTTCACCAAACACTAGTTGAAAAATAGTGTCTAGAACATGTCGTCTGCTAAAACCTTCGCCTGATTCAAATGTTTGCCTCATGCAGTTAGGTGAAAAGTAAAGTTAGAGTGTCCGGAACCGAGTTACTCGGCGTCGGAAATGTTGCTTATTTATATCAAAGTGTGTTTCACCAAACACTAGTTGAAAACTAGTGTCTAGAACATGTCGTCTGCTAAAACCTTCGCCTGATTCAAATGTTTGCCTCATGCAGTTAGATGAAAACTGAAGTATAATGTCCGGAACCGAGTTAATCGGCGTCAGAAATGTTGCTTATTTACACCAAAGTGCGTTTCACCAAACACTAGTTGAAAAAAAGTGTCTAGAACATGTCGTCTTCTTAAACCTTTGCCTGATTCAAATGTTTGCCTCATGCAGTTAGGTGAAAACTAAAGTAGAGTGTCCGGAATTGAGTTACTCGGCGTCAAACACGGGTCAAATCTGTTCACTTAATAAGCAAAAAACACGAATGTTACACTAGGTATGTGTATGGTGTCAATCGGGAACAGTCAAATGAATACACACCTTCCAACCGGGGACATCCAACAAACGGGAACGTCCCCGTATGTCGCAAAACAAAATCTGAGTAAAGTAGGCTATGGGTATTACCCTAATCTGAAACTAATTGTAAAATACGGCATGTCCCCGAATAACCATAAATTACCTATAATTTTTAAAAAAAATATTTGAAAAATAGTGTCTACAACATTACGTCTACTAAAACTCTCGCCTAGTTCAAATGTTTGCCTCATGCAGTTAGGTAATCTAAAGTAGAGTGTTCGGAACCCAGTTACTCGGCATCAGACACGGGTCAAATCTGTACAAATAATAAGCAAGAAACACGAATGTTACACAAAGTTTGTGATTAGTTTGGAAAAAAAATATTTTTAAGATGCCTATTTCTAAAACATTAATGTGTCATTAAGTTTGTCCTTACTTCCGAATATTTAAGCGCCTGTATTTGAATGAGGTTTTTTAGTTACAGCAGTGATTTTTAAAACCAATTTGTGAATGGATATGAATTCGTTAGTTAAACGATTCTTTTGTAATTTATATGTATTTGAAAGAGGTTTTTTTAGTTACAGCAGTGATACTTAAAACCAATGTGTAAATGGACATGAATTCGTTAGTTAAACGTTGTTTTTTTAATGTATTTGTGTTGGGGTGATTTTATTGTCCCCTATATATAGAATGTGTCTTCTTTAGTGCCATTGCGGGGGTATCCGTGGCAAGCAGCCACATAATTATGTTGATATGTCACTAAATATCGCAATTTTTATTTTCTGTCGTATAGCAGTAGTCTGTAGGTTGGATGCGTATCTGTTATAAAATCGTTTTACCTTCAGCACGCTACGGGTTGATCTGAGAATACGACTGCAAATGATTTCGATCCGGATTAGACGCGTCTCATCTGAGATCCAAATGAAAACGACCTTATCCATGAAATGCATTTTCTTTAATAAACTTCCTTTTATAATGGTATAAGTAACTTGTGCAATGTACGTGTAAATCAATAAATAGTTACATGCGAGCAACATTTTGTAAACGAAAACGAAAGAATACATATTTACGGTTTAGTAAATTTGGAACTTCTTTTTTCTCGGAAAAATGGAGCTATATACGCATCTATTACATTTGACAAAATCGCATACGTGATGTAAACCAAATAATCTCTAGAAAAAAAAATCACTAACATCTTTTGTAATGACATGCTGGATGTGTGGGTGCTGACTGATGTGATATATCATTAGTAATGGTTTAATGAGATTAAAACCGGAAAGTCGTTGAATTGGAACGTTTTACCGTTTTGCTATCGCATACGCAACACGCTCTCAAAACTGCATTTTCTCAAGCATTCCTGGTAAAGATTGGGAAAAATACTTATACATTTATTTCAGATACCGTGTATAAACGGTGTTGCTCATTTAACCCTTGCAATTAAAGCACTAGATATTGACCCATCTATGCATGTTCAAAAGTTTATTTCCGATCTGTAGACCATGTCAATTTTTTATCTTCTGTTTTCTAGATATATTGTTTATGTATATTTTGTTCATTTTATAGGTAGATTTTTACCCTTAGTCCGAATTATAGGCATTTACCAATGCCTAAGATCGAGTTAGGTTAACGTCTTTCTAAACGCCGTAAAGTTGCGATTGTCGTTCGTTCAGTTAAGCATGTTGTAGGCTAATCGATGCTTACATTCGGAAACAGATTGGATCTAGTTGGGACGCCGAATAACTCGATATTGATCCAATTTGTCCACAATATTGTCTAAGTTTCAGCTTCCATCCCGTTCCCCGAAAAATATAGTGAAAACATCTGCCGGTGTCAAACAGCTTTGACTCGGATCAGACGCCTAGTGACTCGATGTTTGATCCGATTCCAGCCATGTTGGAAAGTTTTATTGTGGTCGCGCTTAGCATGAACACGGCTTAATGTTAATTGTTTGACGCACGATCCTAATATGACTGCAATGGTGACGTTTGAAATGTTGCTTATTGATATCAAAGTGTGTTTTCACCGAAAACTAGTTGGAAAATAATGTCTCAATTATGTCGTCTGCTAAAACTCTCGCCTAGTTCAAATGTTTGCCCCGTGCAGTTAGGTGAAAACTAAAGTAGAGTGTCCGGAACCGAGTTACTCGGCGTCAGACACGTGTCAATTTCTGTTCACTTTATAAGCCAGAAACACGAATATTACACTACGTGTGTGTATGGTATCAATGGGGACCGTCGAAATACACACCTCCCAACCGGGAAAATCCACCAAACGGGAACGTCCCCGCTTGTCGTAAAGCAAAATCAGAGTAAATTAGGCTATGGGTATATCCCTAATCTGAAACTAATTGTAAAATACGGCATGTCCCCGAATAACCATAAATTATCTATAAATTTCAAACAAACTAGTTAAAAAATAGTGTCTACAACATGTCGTCTACTACTACCGTAGCCTAGTTCATATGTTCGCCTCGTGCAGTTAGGTAAAAATCTAAAGTAGAGTGTCCAGAACCGAGTTACTCGGCATCAGACACGGGTCAAATCTGTTCAATTAATAAGCAAGAAACACGAATGTTACACTAAGTCTGTGATTAGTCTGGAAAAAAAATATTTTCAGTGATTATATTGGTTTTGGTTTTGCTGTTTACGTCCGTTTCTGCCAACATTAGGCTAATTGAACGTCCCAGAGAGAGGGAAGCGGATACAGAGAAACCCGGGCAATGACCTACTCTTTTCGAAGGAGTGATCTGGTTCTTTTACCGATCCCCCATAGCTCAGAGGTCGAGCGCCCGCTTAGGGACCGGAAGGTCCGCGGTTCGAATCCCGGACCGGGTCAAACCAAAGACTTGAAAATTGGTAGTAATAGCTTCCCTCCTTGACGCTCAGGATTTCGGGTTAGCATTACAACTGGTTCGTCGGTGTCAGAATAAAGTGCCCGGCCGGGTTTCAGTCCCAGGTGTACCTCATAAGTCACCAGGAGTGTCGAAGTCAGAGGTGCTGAGCCGTTGTGGCACACTCCTAACCAAAAGCGCAGCACCATGCAAAAGCGCAATATGGCGAACGCAAACAAACAAACAAACAAACAACATCTGGTTCTTTTACATGCCCAGTGTAAAGCACTGATACATGGGACCTCGGTTTCAAGTTCTATACGAAAGACTGGTCCGGCGGGGGATCGAACTCACGACCCCTGGATCAAGAGACGATCGTCTTACCGCTCGACCAAATCCGCCGCCCGCCGGTCAGTGAGTATATACTTGAGCTTAAGATTAAGATTTGCCTATTTCCAATCATTAATTTGTCATTAAGTATGCCCTTACTTCCGAATATTTAAGCGCCTGTATTTGAATGAGGTTTTTTAGTTACAGCAGTGATACTTAAAACCAATTTGTAAATGGATGTGAATTCGTTACATAAACGGGTTTCTTTGTAATATATATGTGTTGGGGTGATTTTATTGTCCCCAATATATAGAATGTGGCTTCTTTCGTGTCATTGCGGGGGTATCCGTGGCAAGCAGCCACATATGTTGCTATGTCAATATAATACGTAATTTATTTTTTATTTCGTATAGCAGTAGTCTGAAGGTCGGTTGCGTATCTGTTATAAAATCTTTTTACCTTCAGCACGCTATGGGTTGATCTGAGAATACGACTGCAAATGATTTCGATCCGGATTAGACGCGTCTCATCTGAGATTCAAATGAAAACGACATTATCTATGAAATAAAAGCAATTTTATAATAAACTTCCTTTTATAATGGTATAAGTAACTTGTGCAATGTACGTGTAAATCAATAGATAATTACATGCGAGCAAAAACATAATATATTTATAATGTCGCTTTCATTTTGTAAAACGAAAATGAAAGAATACATATGTACGGTTTAGTAAATTTGGAACTTCTTTGTTCTCGGAAAAATGGAACTATATATGCATCATTTACATTTGACGAAATCGCATACGTGATGTAAACCAAATAATCTCTAGAAATGAAATAACCACTATCATCTTAGTCGTTATGACCTGCTGGATGTGTGGCTGCTGACTGATGTGATTTATCATTAGTAATGGTTATTGAGCTGAAAATCGGAAAGTCGTTGAATTCGAACGTTTTACCGTTTTGCTATCGCATATGCAACACGCTTTCAAAACTGCATTTTCTCAAGCATTCCTGGTAAGGATTGGGAAAAATACTTATACATTTATCTCAGATACCGTGTGTAAACGGTGTTGCTCATTTAACCCTTACATTAAAGCACTAGATATTGACCCATCTGTGCATGTTCAAAAGTTTATTTCCGATCTGTAGACCATGTCAATGTTTTATCTTCTGTTTTCTTAAGTCATTGTTTATGTATATTTTGTCCATCTTATAGGTAGATTTGTACGCTTATTCCGGATTATAGGCATATACCAATGCCTAAGATCGAGTCAGGTTAACGTCTTACTAAACGCCGTAAAGTTGCGATTGTCGTACGTTTATTTAAGCATGCTGTAGGCTAATCGATGCTTACATTCGGAAACAGATTGGATCTAGTTAGGACGCCGAATAACTCGATATCTGTCCACAATATTGTCTAAGTTTCAGCTTCCATTCCGTTCCCGGTAAAATATAGTGAAAACATCTGCCGGTGCCAAACAGCTTGACTCGGATCAGACGCCTAGTGACTCGATGTTTGATCCGATTCCAGCCGTGTTTGAAAGTTTTATTGTGGTCGTGCTTAGCATGAACACGGCTAAATGTTAATTGTTTGACATGCAATTAAAACCAATGTATCTTCTTTTAGGCTGCTGCATTTGCGAGGCATTACTGTATTAGTTTTTTGATACGCTCGATCCTAATATGACTTTTCACCAAAATCTAGTTGAAAAATAATGTCTCAATCATGTTGTCTGCTAAAACTCTCGCCTAGTTCAAATGTTTGACTCGTGCAGTTAGGTGAGAACTAAAGTAGAGTGTCCGGAACCGAGTTGCTCGGCGTCAGACACAGGTCAAATCTGTTCACTTAACAAGCAAAACACACGAATGTTACACTACGTTTGTGTATATTGTCAATCGGGGACAGTCATATAATAACACACCTTCCAACCGGGGATACCCACCAAACGCGGACGTCCCCGTTTGTCGCAAAGCAAAATCTGAGTAAATTAGGCTATGGTTAAACATGTAACCCTAATCTGAAAACAATTGTCAAATACGACATGTCCCCGAATAGGAATAGCCATAAACTATCTATAATTTTCAAAAACTAGTTGAAAAATGGTGTCTAAAACATGTCGTCTGCTTAAACTCCCGCCTAGTTCAAATGTTGGCCTCATGAAAACTAGTAGAGTGTCCGGAACCGAGTTACTCGGCGTCAGACACGGGTCAATGCTGTTCACTTAAAAGAAAGAAACACGAATGCTTAAGTTTGTGATTAGTCTGGAAAATATTTATTTTCAGTGATTATATACTATAGCTTAAGATTAATATTTGCCTATTTCCTATTATTAATTTGTCATCAAATATGTCCTTACCTCCGAATATGTAAGCGCTTGTTTTTGAATGAGTTTTTTTAGCAACAGCAGTGATACTTAAAACCAATTTGTTAATGAATATGAATTTGTTAGTTAATGGCTTATTTTGTAATTTGTATGTGTTGGGGTGATTTTATTGCCCTCAATATATAGAATTTGGCTTCTTTAGTGTCATCGCGGGGGTATCCGCGGCAAGCAGCCATACATGTTGCTATGTCAATATAATACGCATTTTGTTTTATTTCGTATAGCAGTAGACTAAACCTCGGTTGCGTATATGTTATAAAAACGGTTTTACCTTCAGCACGTAACGGGTTGATCTGAGAATACTACTGCAAATAGTTTCGATCCGGATTAGATGTGTCCTCATCTTAGATCCAAATGAAAACGACCTTATCTATGAAATTCATTTTTTAAATAAACTTCCCTTTGTAATGGTATAAGTAACAATGTACGTGTAAATCAATAAATAATTATATGCGAGCAAAAACATAATGTATTGATAATGTAACTTTCATTTTGTAAACGAAAACGAAAGAATAAATATTTACGGTTTAGTTAATTTGGAACTTATCTTTTTCGGTAAAATGGTACTATATATATGCATCATTTACATTTGACGAAATTGCAGACATGATTTAAACGAAATAATCTCTAGAAAAAATATAAACACTTACAGTTTTGTTGGAAGTGTGGCTGCTGACTGATGTGATTTATCAATATGTTGTTAAATACGTAGGCGAATATTAATAAAATATAGTGGGAAAAACTTATGTTTTCCCTATTTCGTCCAAACGAACGGAAATATGACCAACACCAACAGATATGCAAACATTTTGTAGCCAGATCAGACTCCGATTCAATTCAATCGGCGTCTGGTCCGGCCTCCGTATGTTCGTCACTCTGACAAGAAAGTTGTATGCATTATAGTCAAGAGAAAATATGCTTGGCATTGATTTGCTACAGTACAATACACATATCAGTATGCAGGCCATTATAATTACATGGCTGTCACTCTGATGGTCATTATTCGGAGATTAATCAGCCTGACCAGTGGTCAGTGAAACCTTTATCAGCTTCACTGCAGTCTCTATGTGTAGAATTAATAAAATTATTAAAAAAATGAAACGGAATATTGCATTTTATCAGATTCGATCCAGGAACCCTACACTCCTAGCATGTGTAAATGTATATAACTAAGCTATGCCCGCTAATGAAAGTTTCAAAACTTACCTTTTACTGCAATGTCAATATATCATAAATAAGAAAGTGATGCCACTGTCGGATTAAAGCGGTATAACTGTACTGGACTGCATATGTATGCATATTTACATTTTCAAGAAAAAAATATAAATCTAGATCAGGCAGCTCCATCAGGGGCTGCCTGAATAGGCCTGCACTGTTGACTTGTTAAATCAATTGCCTGCATCTACCTTGTCTCCTATGAAAAAGAGTAACATCTATATGTTTGCTCATTACATGTATAATAACAATAATTGATTAATATTCAAAGTGGCAGTCTTAGATTAATCCAGAGCCAACTCTACCTACTTCAATGAGTAAATGATTCATACTAGATTTTTTATTTTCAACCTGCAGGTGGGGTATTGCGATTGGTCTCCGTCCGGCGTATGTCGTACGTCGTATGTTCGCACTTTCTTCAAACAACATCTACTCTGAAACCACTTCATTGAATTTCTCTAAACTTGCAATTGGCTGGAATGTTCCTTGGATGGTTTCAAAGAATTCCATTCCATGCAGAACTCAGAAATGTTCAATGTGTGAACCTCTACCAAAGTTGTTCAAAGAATGATTATATATCAAAAAATATGTCCGGCAAGGGCATTGCCAGTTTATTTCATATGACTATATAAAAGACTTTGAAAATCTTCTTCTCCAAAATTATTGTTCTGATTTCTAAAATAATTTCACAAAAACGATCCATGGGTATACCTCTACAAAAGTTGTTCAAAGAATGATGATAAGTCAAAAACATGGCTGCCAGGGACAGGGCCAATAATCCTTCTATGGCTATATAGAAAACTTTGAAAATCTTCTTCTCCAAAACTTCTGTTCTGATTTCAAAAAGATTCACAGAAATTATCCTTAAGTGGACCTCTACCAAAGTTGTTAAAAGAATGATTATGTATAAAATAACATGGACGCCAGGGGGCAGGGTCAGTTTTCCTTATATGACAATATCACAAAGATAATTTGCAATGGTTTGTTTTTTGCAACCCTTTAATTAGGTGTGCGATATAACCATATTTGTCCTCTTGTTATCAAATGCGTTTTGTGCCAACAGAGAATTATAGTATGTTGAATCTAACCCATTTATTGGTGGAAGCAATTATGCGCATGCACAATATTTCGTCTGCCTCATTTTGACATTTTCAAACATCACAGATTAACTATTTTTTGGCAAGAATATTGGCCGAATGTCTAACAGCTTGGACCCGGATGAAACGGCAAATTATTCAATCTAAGCTGTTTACATAATTATGACACTGTGGTTCGGGTTAAGCAGTGAAGGGGTTAATAATGTGTCATATGTTTCTTTTTGATTAATGATGGAAAATGTATAATGTATGTGCTACGTGAATAAGTTACTTACACGCTCCAGCAAAATATGAAAAAAGGCATGGAAATGCATTTCTTGCAATGAAACACTTCCAAGATACTCAACACATTTTGACACAATGTCACTAAAGAGGCGGCTGTTTAATGCGATAGTGTGAGTAGTTGATCGCTTTTGTGGGGTCAGCTACGAAAACATTAGTCAGTGTCAGTTGTCGTTTTGCAGCAGTTTTGGAAAAACAGTTATTTTGAATTTAATCTCTTTTTTTAGAAATAATATCTGAGGGTCAAAAAGTTTAAATCTCGGACCAAGCATCAGGTTTGGCCTGATATGGATTCAAACCGTTTACAGAGATCGTCAATGTTTGAGAAATTCCCGGATATACAATACCGACCACGACACCTTATATCAAGAGACACTTTTCCCCGAGTGATCGAACGCCGCGTTGGAACGATTTGGCTCCTATTGATCTGCACTCTTGTCAAAACCAGGCGGAACATAATTATTCTCGTGACGCAGCTAAAATCGTTTTTTTAAACAGTTGTAATGAAATGGGGTGACACGAATTACCGATATAGACCCAATTGCCGTAAAGAAACGGAATAGCCTTGGCATTACCGGAACAGCCCTCTATTATTAATACGAGACGAAATAAGTTGAAGAATGGGGTTATATCAAGGATTTAATGTGTTAGCATAAATTTGGAAAAATAAAAGTTATTTGATGTGAATTGCTGAGCTACACATCCGTTTTTGTAGAGTGTCTGTCCTCGCATTAGCGGCTTTGTCTAGCATCTATCATAAATCAGTTTGAAGATCTCAAAATTCGGCATCTGTCATAATGCAGGAATCTATGGTCGCACCCCAGTATTTGAGGAAAATTCGTAGGCATTAAATAAATCTGATCCAACACGGCGAATCGTCGATTTCGCAGAGACATGTGCGTAAATATTCTTGAATTACAATTGAGTCAGATCTGAGAAAGTGACTTTTATTCATTCGTCTTATTACTCTTATCATGTTGCTATAATCGTCGCCTGCTTAAACTGTCTCCTGCTTGACTTTTTGATGGTCATAGTTTCGATTCAAATCAACAATACAAATGTCCGATTATCAAACAGTTTTTATCCCTAGAAAAATTACAATGGATTTACGCTGTTATATATAAATATTACATGGGTCGCGATAATTTAGCTTTTAAAACAAATCTCAACTCTGCTTGTACGAACACACATCAATGAATCGCCGACAGATGCAGGTGTTCGGGGTCCTCCCGTTGATCCTTTTTTTTATCACGGGTTTATTGTACATCAATGCCGATGCAAACGTGTTATTTATTCCACGTGGACATGCTTATTGGAACGGATTTAGGAGGACATGCATCATAAACAATAAAAATGCATCGTATGTTCTCGTTATCTCAGAGGGATCTAAACCTGTAACAAAATTGTTCACAAAGTCGTCAGAAAAGCGCTGTCCTGTAAAGGACATTTGATAAATATTATGACTAATGGCATACAGTGTCGATCCACATGTAGGTTCTTTTACAAATGGACGGAATGTTTCTTTTGAAATTTTAATGAAATTATTGATATAGTGTTAATCAGCATGGATCCTGATCAGACGCCGAGTTTATCTAAACTTAAGTTGTGAATAGCAGGAAAGGTGATTGATCTGAGCCAGCAATAAAAATGGAAATCAAGTATTTCGAATATCAGTATTTCGGTCGACCCGTATGAAGTTATCGGAATAAGTGTTAGATTTCACAAGAAAACAATAAAAAAGTTAGTACACTTTGCATAGTATGTAAAGAACACTTTTTTCTGCTACCTTTCTCCTGGATGGCCTCATTGTCTAATAAAACAAGCAAAAAGTGGTTAAATAAGGACAATTTCAAGACATTTTAAAACGGCGGGGAAAATTGTTTGTCGGGACTTATTTTTGGGATAAGAAAACAAAAGGACCATGATGGTCCTATATCACTCACCTGATTAAAAGAATTACAAAAGAACTATTGCAAAAACTTTGCATACGGACGTATAAGGAAAATTGGCCCGTCCCTGTCCCACACTAATGTGTCCCCGATTAGTGTATAAATATATTATTTCCAGTGTGTTTGAATGTGTCCCCGATTAGGGCATATATATTACTTCAAGTGTGTGTTGAATGTGTCCCCGATTAGTGCATAACTATTCATTCAAGTGTGTATGAATGTGTCCCCGATTAGTGTA
>JAULCE010235964.1:0-11104 GCA_032359355.1 Macoma nasuta | reverse complement strand
ACAAGGCGGCGTCTGATCTGGGACTTCACTATTTTGCAACAAATTTTAGTCCCGTATTAACAGTTTCTGAATGTACAACAAATTTTTAATCGTCTCTGTGATTTATTCCGCTAAAAGATTTTATTTGAAAATAGTCCCAACCGACAATTTTAAATATGACGCCGAAAGAGTTAAAGTGGCAGCGATGCTATCATTCCGCCCTTGTATTTCTGAATAGATTAAAAACAGAACACTGCTTGGATTTTACTTTTTTATTTTGTGACTTATTTGTTCTGTTGCAAAGCACGGCCGTCCTGCAAAGACAGTAAATAAATGACATAATGACATATGCATTTCTCATGCGACAGACCGAAACAAACTTGAACACTGAAAATACATTAACAAAGTAACATAATTGTGATCATTTATGTGAGGTTTTGTATGAAATCATCGAGGGGCTTTGTGAAAACGTTGTTAGATAGTGATCATGGCGCACGACGGATCACGCAAAGCAGCGGGCTTATAATTATTTTAAAAGCTCTGATCACAATGACCTCCGTTCATTTTATTTTCAAGGCACTGACATTTTGACTGACAGTGAAAAACATTCCATTGTCCGCTGCCTATTTAATTTTCAATAAATGTCGATATCTAAAGTTGAAATTTTGATATTGAGCAATATTTCAGCTCAAGAAGACTTTTGAGAGATTCAACCTTCACTACCATAGGCGACTTTAGCCGACATTGCAAAAGGTAAAGTCCCAGATCAGCAGCCGCCTTTCTAAGGCGGTGTGTGATCAGGGACTTCTTTTTTTGCAATCATTTTCCTCTCCGAACATTAGGGATTCGGTAAAGTCAACCCCTTTTTAATTATTTCTGTTATTTATTTTCGTTAAAATATTTTATCCAAACACAGTATCAACCGTCACTTTTAAATAAAGAGAAATCTGCTTTTGAAATGTTCACTTAAGTTTAAGATGTTACCAAGAAGCTTTGTGAAACGGCCTCCTGCTTATTGAAAATGTATGTAAATCCAACTGCATATGTGTTTACACGATAATGCCTAAATCATCAAAAGTATAGTCACACTTATCCGAATATACGTAATATCCGATATTTGTGGTTTTACTGACTTTATCATGCATATAGGTGTTCATATATGTGCCTATATTCAACGTTATATTAATGATTGATTATACCAAATATTATATGGAGTAGTGAGAATGAACTGTTCATAAATAACAAATGGCCAAATCCCACACTCCTCATTAATTGATCCTGTTTTACCAAGGCAACTTCCTTTGTTAGTATTAACCGAACATTCTCTTAACTAAGACTATCATCCAGTAAAACTGTACAGATGCATCAGTTTATATGCTTTCTTATAATTCTTCCCTAACAAAGCAGAGCACTAAGTGGCTAACAAGCCCATGAAATATATTAAATGACTCGAGTCAAAATGGCAATTCAGGCTTTCCATAAAGAACGCTCAACTTCAACGCTTAAATAAGCTGGTGAATGCTTACATAGCTATATTGATTTAAGTTCCTCAGGTTTTCACTATAGGAATTCCTCTGACCCTTACCAGCAACATGAAATATCAAAATATCGTAAAAAGGGCTGATTTAAGGACAGAGACGACTCGGATTAATTCTAACTCTGCTTTATCCCAATTTAAAGGGTTTTTCAACCGTGCATGTAATCTTTTAGAGATTTACGTGTCTGGCATGCCTAAAGGAGTGTTAAAATAACATTCGCATTTAATCCGTATCCTGCCGCCAAAACAAATTATCCGCTGAATTGTCTTCCGCTTGATCTGTTAACCTTGTTTGATTCGTCTGAAATTTGGTGAAACTGTTGAAAGATAGCTTTGATCACTTGCCGAGTAAATCGGCGTCTGATCGAGACCCAAACTGGTGTACGACATCACTTTGGTCGAGATCGGCGTGATAAGGCACTAATTGAATTTGTGGCCAAGGGAAATATAATCTTAGGAATATTAGAACCACGCTTTGAACGATTAAATGAAAAGAAAATATTCGAAGAGTTTTAATTTTAATGTTCTTAATCCGTTACTCTATATATGTGGATATACTAATTTACAATGAAAGTATATGGTTAAATCGAAGATACTCTTGGATATTGAAAACTACAATTTTAAATGGGTTGAAACAGTTCACACCCTGATTTCAAAGTTCATCTTCTATAGAGGCGTCAAACGGCGTATCTATCGAGTTCTGTAAAGGGAGATCCATTAAAAGCAAACCAGCCAATTCATATAAAGAAAATTGCAGACTCGGTTTTATTGAGTCTGTTCATGAGTAGTAATTACATATGCAACACTACTCACGTCCCTTAGCACCGACTTAAGCGGTATTCAATTTTCAAAACTAAAATTTCGAAGGACCAGAAAGTATAACAACACTGAGAATGAAGTACGGGGCGACGTTTTAGGGCCGCCGCCACACAGCACTTAACACCGCCTGTTGTGAAATATATAGATTCTGTAAAAGGGAAGTCACAAGAGGCCATGTCAGGCGTGCAGATCATTATATTCCTGTTAAAACTATTGTTTTACAATTGTAAGTTATGTGTGATGATTGCGCATACGTGTTTCAGGTCGGCATCTTCAGCTTTCGAGCACTTTTCTTTTGTGAACACGATTTATTTGTAATGACATATTGACATTTATGTCCTGCAACTTGTATTTTGGTACCTTTTATTGTAAAGATTTGAGTCGATTGCCCTTTAAAACCACGTATCTGACTTTAAGAAATTTGGTACTAACATTGTTTTGGAAAATGAATCGGTTTACGTTAAATATCACGTAACTGCCATTTTGCAACTCGGCACATGTCATCAGCTTTCTGCAAAAAACACCCAAGTGTCATTTTAGAAAAAAACGATGATATGGCATGTATGACTCTCTTGACACTGATAGTCGTCTAAATGCGCCGTTGAAAAAAGTGCAGTCCCAGAACATGTGTTTGTCCGTCCGTCCGTTCGTCCGTCCCGTTTCGTGTCTCAGCCATAAATTTTGTATTATTGAATGGATTTGAATCAAACTTCCCAAAATTGTAAAGTACCATGGGAAGGTGTGTCGGGTCCTCAAGTCTAAGGTCAAGGTCACACTTAAAGGTCAAAGTTCAAATTGCGGTTTTCGTGTCACTTACTGTGACGGCTCTTGTTCGTTATATATAGAACATATTTAATCGTCCCTGTGATTTATTACGCTAAAATATTTTATCTGAAACTAGTCACAACCGCCATTTTATAATTTGGTGCCGAAAGGGTTAAAGGAAATTGTTGTGAATATTGGTGCCTCCTCCCCGAATATAACTTTTAAATTTCTTAAACAGACGTGTAACTGACGAACACGACATCTCAGTTTGTCCACAAACAGAACATATTTCTTTATAAATGCCCTTAGTCATTAGTAGGAACTATAAGTCAGCGTTCAACACTTTGGTGTCAAATTCAAAAGTGTCAGAATAACAGAGACAACTGCCCGATTGCATTCATATTTGAGCGCACGTGCATTAATGAATTGCATAAAATTAGTTCTCTCTTGCGTTTTGTTATCATTCCAGTTAACAAAAGGGTATTAAGCACTCTATTTTCCAAATGAAATTTTAACCCTATTACTTCCAGATTCCACCGTAGATAAATACTAAATATGCAGCTAAAATGTGATATATAACATAGAACGAAATCCTTCGAAAAAGAATATTTGAAATCTCTTCAATGTAAGGAATGTCTACATAGCATATCCAAGCTTTAACCTTAACCATTTACTCCATTAAGGACATATCCGCAAGGCAATAATCTGAACAAAAGGAAGAATATCTCAGCAAAAAGATGTTTTGGAACGTTTGCAAACAATGTATGAAATGGCGCACCTATTCTTCACGAGCTAATGCTCCATTTCCCTCAACGTTTTCAATAGAGTCATCTTTTACGAAGGCGCCAAACAGAATATAATTTTGACATCGTAGTTCCAAAAGATGAATACCATATAATTATGCAGCACCTGAATAATAAATAAAGCGCACGCGTAATGGCCGAGTTTTAGTAGGCAGTTCCCGCGGACAGGTATGTACTGTATATATAATTACATTTCAGCCTAACGTATTTAAATATTTTTTATATCCATTTTTATATTAGAAAAGATTTGAATAAATAAAAGGAACAAAGTAATACATTAAACATATGGATGAAATGTTCGCCGTTTTCGAAACCGACACCGTTCTTTGCATGTTCGCCTTATTCACCCCACCCCCGTTTGAAATAAGGCTTTACAAGAAGATAAACACGCTTATTTTGTGTGTAGCATCGTTCGAATCGTGTGATAGGTCTGAACAGAATATGTACTGCTTGTAGCTCAACTTTGCATAATCTTTTCGGCAATGTTACACTGACTGCGAGGCTTAGGTATGACTTTGTCTGTATCACGGTATCTATGGGCTGCTAGGTTGACATTTAATTCTCATCTGCATTAACATGACCTGATGGGTACTCGGGCATAACAGACATGTCAAATGTCATCCTATAGGCGATTTATTTCTATATTGCAAACGTTAAGTTTCATACTAGACATGCCTTTGAATGTGGAAAGTCTATGGCGTCTCAAATCTAGTGTAATCAATGAGAATTGTTAGGCAGACCGTCCGACATCGCGATGTGTTCTCCAAATCCACAATATGTTGATGAAGGCATGATTGATACGCCGTCTGAAGCTACCAAACCATCATTTATTTAGTGTTGGTTTTATACGCAGAGTGTCTATAAAAACCTGTTTCCACTATAATATTGTCTATAACTCTTTATAGGGATGTCTATATCATTTGATTTGTTTTCTAAACGTAGCATATGTTGCTTAATGAAACAGAAGTTCCAATTCATCATTCCTGTTTGTAGACAATATGGATTTTTGTTCAGCAAACATCGACCAGATATTGCTGTATTGTAAATACATGCTTTCCGCGTCAACAATGAAGTTTGGTTTCGACGGAAAACATACGCCTGTCTATGACATGATTAGAATACAACATTTTGCTTACCCTACTGCATTCTTCGAATGATGACGACGACAAGTTAAACATTTGGTGTTTCTTCATGCTCTGTCTTTTTTGTGTTACAATAGTTGACCTTGGAAGGTGATGCAGACGACATTTTGTAGACGCTAACTAAACTCGTGTTAAAGATTCAGAGCTAGCGAGTATGGGAGTCACTGATTTCCAAGAATTGTTCTTTGTGGCATGTTTAACACGCTCAGTGCGTATAACGAATAAATGTGTTACTTACCGTGAAGGCCTCGATCAGAGGACTCCTGAAAGAGCCCTCTGACCAGGATCCGCATTATTTGTATACAGATTTCACTTTCCCATGAAATGAATAAAATATCTAATTCCTAGAATCAATATTCATAGTGGACGGAGTCTTATATAAATATTCAACATTGGAAGGATAAAAGTAGATTTTGCCAAATGGTTTTGAGTAATTCCAACCGTATGCATCGTTCATCACGGATTTGCCTGCATAATGCTTAAGGAATACGTCTCATTTTTCCTACTGAATGAAGGAAGACTACAGCTTTGTTAAGATATGACTGATGAACCAATTTTTCAAGTTGTATTAAAAGCAAGTATTTTCTAGTATCCAACAATAACAGAACGTGTGTATTTTAGTACCACAAATGCAAACTCAGAATTGTATAGATATATTGGTACCGAACAATGCAAAAACGGAAAACATATTTTATATATTTTATTACCAAACAATGCAAAACGTGTCAAAAGGCTTAATGTGTTTTAGAACATAACCACTCTTAACCCCTTCACTACCGTGGCAAAAATTGCAAATGCGCAATATTTCTTTTGCGTCGTTGTTTTTAAAATTGACTGGGTGTAAAACAACTTGGATGCGGATGAGACTCCGAGATACTCGGCATCTCATCCGTATCCAAACTGTTCGCTTATGGCAATTGGTTTAGGGTAGGCAGTAAAGGGGTTACACAGAAAGTAATATTATTATACATTTTAGTACCAAAGAATGCAAAACAAGACGAGTTTGTTTTAATAGAGATGCGGTAATTTCTGTTGGTCTACATTAATCTAACTGCGAACTGCTCGTATAGCTGAAGCATTAACCATTCGTTCACGCTGATATTTAAACAAATGTACTGATATTTTCTTCAACAGTCATGGGGAAAAGACTACAACAACTGATTTTGAGGGATAAACTGCAAATGGTTCAATTGTGAACAGTTTAGTCATTTATCAGCCGCAGCCTTTTAAAAGCGGCGTCTGATCAGTGACTTCATTTTTTGAAATCATGTTAAGTCCCGTCAATGAAGATTTGGAAATTATTTCCTTTAAATATTTGACCTTTAAACAAGTTGCATTCGACGATTTTAAAGTTGGCACCGAAAGAGTTAATATGGATTTCACTGCACTTTGACGGACACTCATACTTTACAACGTATGTGTCTGTTTACTATCCGTTGTTATCCGTAAACATGTATTTGTTTTCAGAGAACCTCTTTCAGTCGTTTTTCACACACATAAGCTAACCAAAGAAAAAAAATGTCCTCGTTATTCGGTCGGCCGAGTTAATTAAACACATTTTATCAGCAATTTCGTGAAAAGTATTTTTCAATTAGAAGAGTGACCCACCTAGAATAGTTTATGTTGATGTCAACTTCGAGTGTCTCTAGAGGACAATTTCGATACAATTATTTCCTGTAAATAGTGAGCAAGAAGTTTTTGTTTAATCCAACTGGATTGGATTTCATAGTTCAACCAAAAAGCGTTCACGAATCTGCAATTTCGACTAAATAAGCGAACGTAATACGGCAGTGGAGAAATTATAAACATTTCATTTCCTACGCTATAGTGACTAATGAACTAATTGGAACCTTGAGTTTGCATCAGATGCAACGATATTTATTCCACTAAACCTTATGGTGTGAATATTCGTTAGAATCGTCTTGCAAATACGATTCTAACGAATTGTCACATAATAAGGTTTAAGTAATGATGATGATGATGATGATGATGATGACAATGGTGATCAAGATTATGATGATAATGATGATGATTATGTTTATGATGATGATGATGATGATGGTGATGATGATGTTGTTGATGTTGTTGTTGTTGTTGATGATGATGATGATGATGATGGTGAATCCAATAGTGATCAAGATGATGATGATGATTATGATGATGATAATGATAACATGTTTTGAATGATATGTGTGCTGCAGTTGTGCCCAGTCACACATGAATAATCCTTTCACCGCCAAATTTGTGATCGTCGTATTTAACTTGTTTTGGATCAAACATTTCGATGAAAAAAAAATGAATATTATTTTTATCCGAAACCTTAATATTTGGACTAATGTTAGTGACAAAGAAATGAAATTTCTGATCAGACGTCGGCCCTAAGGCCCTGGAACATCATTTATTGCAAAGTCAATTTGATTCGCCTATGGCGGTGACAGGGTTAGTCGCTACTTGTTGTGTGTCATTATTCTTGGATGAAGACGTTGCAGCTTTAATCCTTTCCTCCACAGTCTGTGTTTAGAATTTTTAGACCGGAAAGAAACTGATGAAAAGAATGAGTATCTAGGCAAAACGTTGTTTTTGTTTAAGAGTTTCTAAACATTGTAGGAAATGGAGCATTTGCTTGTGTCGAGCAATTGCTCTATGTTTTATATGCGTACAATAATGAATTGCTACAGAAGCGCTAAACGCTGCATCCGTTGAGTAAAATCTCTAGATGTGCCACTGCAAAAGCCATGAGCGTCCTAAGCATATGTACAGTCGAACCTCGGGATCTCGAACTCGGTAATGTAAAATGCATGTTTTAATCATTTCACCACAATAGGCGACTCAAACCGATATTGCAAAAAATGAAAATCCCAATAAAATTTAGGAGAACAGTTTGCATAAGTTCGAATAACTGATAATTACAAAAGAACGTATGACAAAACTTCGGTTCCTCTGATCTTAATCACGACAGTGTTCTTACCAGTACGAAATACATTTTGCATCATTTAATTATAAAATTCATGAATTTAAACTATTTTATCTTACACTCAGGTGTGTTGATTGTTTGCTGTTGTTAACATGCGTATGGACCAGAGGGCTTAATCGCAATAAAATTGGAATCTTACTCAAAATTTGAATGTTGGTCGTTTTCGCAAATGCTGAATGTCCTAAAATGTTTTTAAACAATTATAAAAGAAAGTTTTCTTTTGTCTAGATATGTTTCCTTTGCATCAAAATATTTCCTTGTGGATAAGTCTACAATTAGCAAAGTTAAAGTGGCAGCGATGCTATCATTCCGACCTTGTATTTCTGAATAGATTAAAACAGAACACTGCTAGGATTTTATTCTTTATTTTGTGACTTCTTTATTCTGTTGCAAAGCACGGCTGTCCTGCAAAGACAGTGTAAAAATAACATAATGACATATGAATTACTCATGCGAAAGACCAAAAAAACTTGAACATTGAAAATACATCAACAAAGTAACATAATTGTGATCAATTGTGTGAGGTTTTGTATGAGTTCATCAAGGGGCTTTGTGAAAACGTTGTTAGATTAGTGATCACGGCGAACGACGGATCACGTAAAGCAGCGGGCTTAGAATTATTTTAAAGCTCTGATCACAATGTCCTCCATTTACTTTATGTTCAAGGCACTTAAATTTTGACTGACAGTTAGAAACATTCCCTTGTCCACTGAGTATTTAAATTTCAGTGTAGTGTCACTACAATTAATGATATTGAGCAATATGTCAGCTCAAGAAGACTTTTGAAAGCTTAACCCTTTCACTTCCATAGGCGACTTAATTCGACATTGCAAAAGGTGAAGTCCCAGATCAGCCGTCGCCTTTCCAAAGAGTTTTAACCTGGTAAAATATTTAATAGTCAATATTGAATAAAAAAAAAGCATCAGACGAACTAAAATATGATTTTTATGAGTAGCTGAACATTCGTTTTCAAATTTTGTTGGAAAGAAATTTCCTTCTTAATTTGTTCGGTCAAAATAAAAAATGTCGAAAAACTAGTTGCAATCATCTTCGTGTAAGTCTATGTTATAGATACACCTGCTTATTGAAAATGTATGTAAAACCAATTGCATCCGTGTTTACATGATGTAGCCTAAAACATCAAACTTATAGTAACAATTATCCGCATATACGTAATATCCGATATTTGTGGTTTTATGGATTTTTTTCACGCATATAGGTGTTTACAGTGTAACTATATTCAGTGGTATATTATTAATAATTGCATAAAATAATTTCTCTCTTGGGTGTTTGTTATCATTCCAGCTGACAAAAGGGTATTAAGTATTTTTGTTTTTCATATGACGTTTACACCCTATAACTTCCAGATTCAACCGTAGATAAAAAGTGATATATAACATAAAGTAAAATCCTTCCAAAAAGAATATTTGAAAACTCGTCATTGTAAGGAATGTCTACAAAGCATATACACGCTTTAAACTTAATCATATACTCCATCCTATTTAAGACATATCCGCAAGGCAGTAATCTGAATAAAAGGAAGAATATCTCAGCAAAAGGATTTATTTGAACGTTTGCAAATCAATGCAGGAAATGGTGCACCTGTTCTTCACGAGCAAATGCTCCATTTCCGTCAACGTTTTCTGTAGAGACATCTACTACGAAGGCGTCAAAAATACCAAAAGATGAATACCGTATCGAGGGCTAGGTGAAGAACTATTACTACTCCATTACATTTGTGAAGGAGTTACACTAGTTTTGCACCACGCCATCGATATGGAGTAAAGGATTAACATATCGGGACGTTTTGTAGCGATGGCGGCACGTTCATAGAGAGACTTCTCTCTGGAGCTGAATCTGCTTAAAGATAGTCGGACAGTAAAATGTCTATCATATACAGTCAAACCTGTATTGGCTTGCTATTCAAAACGAGTCATTTGCGAGCTTAAAGATAACAGGTGGTTTCTTAATGCAAAAAGGCGCTTTCTGCATTACTTTTGATTTGCATTAAGATACAATTTGTCATTAAAAGTCACTTTAGAAGCGTTTTTTGTCCGGGTCTTCACTATTTTCTTAAACCTGGCTGATCGAAGACTAAAAATGGATTGAGGCCTTTTTCTGCTAGGAATTTAAAATAAATACACATACTGCATGTTAAGTTCGTTAATTGCCATATCATTAGCTGTATCAAAATTTTATGAGCGGCTAAGTTGATTTATTTTCATAGCTATCTTTTTTAATATAATTAATAATCTATAATTCAAAACTGAATGTTCCAGCATCCGATGTCAGTTTATTTTACTTGATGAAGACCGAGAAAAATGTCTAAAGACAGTTGTTTACATATTCAGTAAGATGCTAAAACATTAAATACATATTGGCACAGAGTATAAGTCACTATAGTGATCGTATCTTGAATTGTAACTTATATTATTATTGCTGTGATATATGATATATTTTATGCATTGTATATGATAGGTTGGTTAATTATATTACATATGCAAGCTTCATGTAGGTCCATGGCGTTTCGGTTCATAGTTGTATATGTTGAATGTTTACATGATATAGTGTACTACTTGCGGGTTTCCTCTAGTTTCGTTTCATTGGAGGTTTTCACTAAGCGAGAAGATTAATACGTTCTCATTAATTTGTCACTTCCTTTATTTGTCTCTATTATTTTCATATGAAGTTGTCTGATTTGTACAAAGTTCTCATAATATTATTGTGCATATGAAAGACCAAATCAATCAATTTAGAGGATAAATGGGGAAATCATTAACATTAATATAATAACTATCTCCTATTTTCTTTCTCATGACTTTTTTCTGATTTTTTTCTGTATTGTTCATTTTTTTTTTTTTTTCATTTCTTTCAATGTGCGTGTTAGTTTCCTTGTTCTCTTTACGTTGATATGTGTTTCATGTTTTGTGTAGTTTGTCCCTGCGTTCTGTGATTTATCTATAGTCATTGTAACTGTATATATAATGTATCTGTAATATTATATATGGTCACTCTTCAGTAATAGAGGTAATAAAGATATATAATATATATGAGAAACCTTATACTATAAATATATTGTAACGCA
>JAULCE010235853.1:0-11105 GCA_032359355.1 Macoma nasuta | reverse complement strand
TGATTTATTAAGCTATAATATTTTATCTGAAAGTAGTCCCAACCAACAGTATTAAATTTGGCGCCGAAAGAGTTAAAAGACACCAATGACGTCCCAATCATAAACTCTCCCAATTTACGGAATTAGGATTTGACAATTTTGATGTTTGTGAAAACATTGTCGAAAATGGAGCATTGTGAGCAAATACTTCAAATCAAACAAATGTTCAAAAGTGTTTTACCAAAGAGAGGCGTATTAGGGCATTTTTTTAGAGAAAATGTTGACGTATGACCAATAACATTAATGTTTTTTCATAGCTTTCTCTTTCTTGCTAAAGTATCAGAGCTTATATTAGGAAATGCACTGTCTGTCTAGTTCAAAAATGCATGAAGAAAGGTTTTCATTCCCCCATTTTGCAGTAACTTTCCAAAGTTTTCCAAACCGACTTTAGTACCATTCGGCCAAAGACGCAGATTCGTGGGTTATGAATAACATCGTCGATTTACGTTTTCCTCCGCAGAAGCACATTTGAGCCCATCTCTGACTAAAGTTTATTAAAAACATTGTAGGAAACGGGGCATGTCCTAGTTAAGAAATGGCATATTTCCTTCGCTTAGATTTTCCTATATTTCATCAGATTGTTTCTTTGTGAATTTGTCTGAAAATAGCCTGTGGATTAAAAAGTTAATGAAAATCAAAAACAATATGGCGGTGTTGTCATATACTCAGACAGAAACATATTCTTATGAATATGGTCAATGTTTGAGATCAGAAAGGTTGTTCAAACCTAATATGTTTAGTTTGTTACTTCAATTGCAGTCCGTGAATATCAACATCCGACACAGCGTCAGGTATGCGGTTGCTGATATTAGCCTGCACTGTTTGCAATGTTGTACCTATATGACACAATTTATATAGTTAACATAGACTCTCTGCATTAGTTTTGTGCTGCGTTGAGTAGCTACATGGAGCTATGTAAATGAAATGAAATTAAATGATAATTTCATACAGGTTTGACAGTATACGAATAAACATTTTCATTAACAGTCAATGTCAGGACTTGTCCGTTTGATTGACGACAGTTTTCTGTAAGTTTACTTCTGTCTGGTCACCATGACAACGCTGTACACACATGAACACGCTGAAAAAACAGCAATATTACTTTGATGCCATTTTACAAAATGGCATTTGGAACGACGCCGGCAAACTATCGTGCATAGGCAACACGTGGCTTTAACGGGAATAATGATGTCGTGTAAAACAACAAGATCGAGCAATCGTGAAGAATAGTGTATATCCTTGCTGGTAGAAGCTTTTTTGCAGACAGGATTAACCAATAAGCATAATAACAATTACGTCTTAGATCCCAAATCTGCAAACCTGTATATCAACACAAAGCATGAAATGCCCTCAACTTGCACACATTTGTTTAGAGTGGTAAGTTATCGTTATTTTTCCAACTGTAAAGCAACCGAATGCGTCTTAAAGTAATTTTAATGAATCGTAGTCCTAATCCATGTCTGAAAATTATCGATGCTAATGCTATGTTAATTGAATGTTGTAAAGGGAAGGCTACCCACGAAAATGAACTGGAGTTGTGTTTAATGGGGACTGTATTTCACCAACATATTATAAACACAGAGACTGTCAAGAATGACTACGATAATGCTGACAGAAGATGAAAGTCATTTTTGAGTTTCGCGTCTGAGAACGTGATGGCAAAATCAATATGTTAAAAAAACCTTACCAAAGTATTACACCGCTTATAGACGTTATCAGGGCGAGCACCAAGAACACAAATCCGTACAAGATTGATAAAGTGGCAGAATACACAAGATTGGTCGTCAGAGCGCCAAGCAAAGAACACAGTTTTTCAAAGGTGTCGAGAGTTGAAAACATTGCTCATGTAAACAAGTTACGGAAGCGTAAGCTTTTCAGCTACACTATAAATTTATCTTGTTAAATAGTGTCTACTCTCTGAATATATTAGATATATATCAGGCATATGAGATTACTGAGATCTAAGATCCAAACTGAATGAAACCCAGGTTGTTGGATGCAAACAGATTAATTTCTAAATTATTTGAATAATTAATCAATCACATGTTTATATGCGATGTTTAAGATTTTAAATCATCTCACATACCTATTTTCTAATTATTTAAGGTATTTGGTAAAGTATTTTAAATGACCGTATTTTGGCAATTTTTACCACTCACATCAAATGCGATTTGAGACATGCACACTCAAAACATATAGAAAAAGAAAAGCATATGGCGGATATAGGAAAGGATATTTTGAAGAAATGTTTATATACCACAAACAAATAAATGTAGTTATGAAATATGAATTAAATATGGAGGCATACTATAAAACACAATAGGCAGAAATCCTAATGACAACTATGGTAGTGCATTGAGCGTATCCGATTCCTCTTATGATACACTCTTACTGTATTAATGTACATTTGGGACTGTAAATATCGTTTATGTCGTAATTACAAAACAATTTAAGTTGAAACTTATTTGTACATCAAATAAACATTACGATATGCTTGTATAGTTGTTTTGGTAACTTCATTAAACTTATATATGTAATTGCAAATAACTTACACAATTCTCGCACTGCAGCATAAAACATTTAGCCCTTTCACAACCAAATTAAAGATATTGCTTTATAAATGGTTTTGGATTAAATATTTTAACGAAATAAAAATTATTTAAGCTTCGGAGTAAGTTTTGGTGAGCGTAGTCTGATATGGGACTTCCGATGATTTGAAATGTCAATCTATTGCGGTTAAAGTTTTCATTCACAGATTGGTGCCTTTGTTGATTGCAATTTCGAAATTGCGTCGGAAAATACAAATTCAGGGCATACGTACACTTGTTTTTTAACTTTAAACTAGTTGAGGCAGTCAGCGTAGGCCTATACTTTGTTGTCTTAATATTTTTAATATGTCATTAGTAACATGAGCATAATCGGGAGATTGTATTGGCTTGACACAAGGCTATGGTCCTAAGTTTGCGAACGTTGCCAATTAAAAGTGCTTAACCCTTTCGCAGCCAGTTTCAAATTGTCGGTTGTAACTGGTTTTGGATAAAATATTTAAACGAAATCAATAATAGAAATTTTAATGGCTAATACTTCCTGGGTATGTTAGCTTTTAGAGGGGGTCTTGTAAGGTGTATTTGACATAGTTTGCATGATATATTTTCTACTTTTGTTGTTTTCCGAAACCCTAATATTCGGAATAAAGTTTGTTGCAAAAAAGGTAAGTTCCTGATCAGACGCCGCCTTCTAAGGCGGCGTTTGATCTGGGATTCATAGTTTTGCAACTTAGGCGCCTTTGCCGGTGCAAGGGTTAAAAATAGAAATTAAAAACACGTTAATATGCTTGAAACTTCAGAAAAAAAAAAAAATTTACTACTGTGAACACAAATAATCGTATTTGGGGATTCGTATGAATTTTCATTACTAATAATGTCTGGAGGTTTTAAATTGAAGACGTACTTTTCCGCCTTACTTGTAATTCTTAGGATCGTTTAAGCATATTATCATTTTGGCAACAAGGAAAATACTTTAACTTTTATCAGAGATTGTCTTTACCCTTCATGCTATCTTTAGACTAATATTCAGGAAAAGAACCTGATATGAAGAACGAATATGTAGACAAAAAGTGACATTTGTTTTAATGTATTGCATTTATTGTACGAAATGAAGCATGAAGTTTGCTTGTAACGAACAAATTCTTCTTTTCCGCCAATATGTATAATAGTCGTGTGCTACAGAGGAGTCAAGGGCGCTTCTAAAGAGGAAAGGGTTATACGCCTTATTCAAATAGACATAAAAAACTCATTGCGGTTATGGTGAATTCCCGTTTCAGGGTCCAAGATAACATGCACATTTTAAATGCTTATATTCTTAATTGTTCATCGTTTATTCAAGTCGATTCTAATGAGGGGACACTTCATAGGGTTAGATGAAAAAACTGTTGTTGATATACGCGAAAGTTAATCGTAACTCAATATGCCGCAAAGCATTATGGACTACTGGAAATAAATTATTGGGTTTGACACACACAATGAATGTTCTTTTCCTACCAGCCGTTGCCCAGGATTTTTTTTGTAATAGTGTTATGTTCGTTTCAGAATGTTCATGTGTGTACATCTTTGTCATGGTGAACAAAAAGAAGTAAACCTACATAAAGCTAAATGTCAGTCACCCGGAATGATATAAACATGCACATTTCTAGTTTAAGTCCAAACTGTTTAAGATATCATAAAAATGCTCTAGTCAAGTGGTGGTTAAATGTAGATCTAAAAAACTGCAGAAGGCCTTACCCTATTACTTCATTATACGATCATTTCCGCCCTCGTTGCAACCAGTGGTAATCTAAATCAGACAGCTCCAATCTAGTTTTGGTCGTGACGGTTAATACGTTCGTTATTTGATGAACCAGCGCAGCCAAAGTTAACATTTGTTAGTTGTAACTTGTTTTAGGTAAAATATTTTAAGGAAATAACAGAAATAATAACACAAGTTATAGTTTTTCCGAAACCCTAATATTCGGAATAAATGTTGTTGCAAAAAAATGGAAGTCCCTGATCAGACGCCGCCTTCTAGGGCGGCGTTTGATCTGGGACTTATTTTTTGTGTAATGTCGATTTGAGTCGCCTATGGCGGTGAAAGGGTTAAATGTCTACCGTATAAAATCATCCCATTATCTACGTTTTCAATATAAAACACTAGAAAGGGTCAAAGTTAAGGTCTGCAATAGCTGTGTTCTGCATTAAGTAGTATATATAGATTTGACTGTACACACTGCTATGTTAAGACGGTTTGTGGGAAGTGTTACCATAACCTCTTGAACTGCTCCTAGGGGACCTGTTGTAAAACTATCTTAAACAAATAAAAAATATGATACATCAATTTAACATTGCAAACAGTGAATACCACGATCAGAAACCTCATATCTTACGGTGGGTCGAATAATGCTAGTCATTGAGTGCATAATTTTATGAACTATACACAATCTTCACATTTCTTTGAAACTATCATTCTGACCATTAACATGACAATATTTATAAGTATATGTTAGATTAAAATATATTATAATACAGTCGAGTCTCTATATACCGATCTTCTTTTATCCGGTTCCGCTACTACATAGCCACCATTTCTTAGGAACGACGTCTCATGTATCAAACCAATTCTGTTCCCAGCTCTAAGTAACCGGAAAGTTAAGCGACGGAGGCATATCCGCTCCCAAGCAATGCTGGCTGGATAGTGGATGAAACGGATTCATGGAGACTGGATTAACAAGACTCGACTGTAGTGAGGTATGTATTAGTTGGCATGTATAAAATGTATAAAACGCGATCCTGATCATGCACAGCTACATTATTCTTTTTGGAATTCATTGAAAATGTTGTCCCTGTATACGCGGGAAACAATCGTATGCGTCCTTTGTAAATAGTTAATACCCAGATCAAAGCGGTTATGCAGGAGTCTCTTTTCAGGGGTCTACATTGTTTGACATATTTTCATATTAAGGTTAGAAACATAAAAAAGTGCGTTAATAAAACCGGTCAAACCGGTATTTCAAAGTTTCAACAATACATCTGAAAATAAAGCATTGAATGTCAAACATAGATAATCCAGTCAATGGTGATGTTTGGCGTTCATACATCTATGAACACCAAAAAGAAATATTTTTCTAATTTTTCCAATAGTACCTAGACAAAGTCACCGCTTGTTAAAAATTGTTATATTGAAGTGCTTTTTTGCGCATGAACGTGTAGAGAAGGAATACACAGATATTATAACAGACACTTAATTTATTGACTAGGAATAATGTTCAAGAGAAATAGTTGATGATCAGGGTAACCAATCTCTAGACACAATCACCTTTGTTTGTCTCGTTATGAGTAATTGCTCCATTTCATACTATGAGTTTAATACAATTTAAAAACGACAAGTTTCTTTTGCCTATATTTTCAGATTGTAAATTTTAAAAATAGCTGGTCAAGAAAATGGTAAACATTAATTTCGAACAGCAACATTTATGTGATGAATTCTCATTGAGTTTGGGGTATCGTATATATAAGCTCCAAACTATGACGTTCTAACATTCGTTGACGGGTCATCAATAGCTAAAAATCGAATAAAACAAATGCATCTTAAACGGAAACGGTTTTTCCGCTACGCATTCGGTAACGGGCAAGGCTCTGTAAACCTCGTTTTCATTGTTTTCCTATGCAAATGTATACGTTTCAATTTTTACGATTTGATTTCCGGTGTAATCGTTGATTGTATTTAACAATCTGAGAACTCATCTGATGTGTCCCGTTAAAACCATAGTTGTTACAAAACAGCATACTCACGGTGGCGAATCACATGGTATAAAAGGTACGGTCTGAGCGAAAAGTATGACATCGACGAGGAATTCAGATAAGTTTTTTTAAAGATAGCACTTACCTTACAAGAGGGATCCGGATAAAATGGTGCCGAAAGAGTGCTTTACTACTATTTTGATACCATGTACTGGTCAATTTGATTGACGGTAATCCCGTTTATGTCTGATCTTCAATCAACTGTCTTCACAGACAGTTGATCGATGATCAGTCATTAACGAGAGAAACGTCAATCAAATTGACCAATGCATAGTGACCTTTTTTTCCGGACCTCTCTTGTTAGGTAAGTGCTATCTTTAGAAAACTTACCTGAGTCCCTCGTCGATGTCATACTTTTCGCTCAGACCGTACTTTTTAGACCCCGTGATTCGCCACCGTGATACTGTATAAGTGGATATTTTCGCTGGATAAAACGGTCACGTTTTCACTAATGTCTGCATTTTGCGTAGGAAAGTATTCGCGGATATTTTTATTTATGTTTTTGCATTTAGTGAAGTACATTCAGTTTTACCCGTTTATTTCGCTGGAAGAAATGCTCCGAATCGCGATATCGCGAAAAACGTGAAAATATCCGCCACGCGAAAATATATACGTATACGATACGTCCAGTGTTATCGATGAACGGGTCGTGACTTTAACCATTTAGCAGCCGCCAAATTTAAACTAGTCGATTGATACTGGTTATAGGTCGAATATTCAACGTAATAAATAACAGAAATATGTAAATAAACCTTGGCTTTTCCGAAACCCTAATATTCGGACTATTTTATTAAAGTCCCTGGTCAGAAACCGCTTCTTATGTAGCGTTCGATCTGGGACTGCACGGATTGCAATGGTATTTGAGACAATTCATTTTTTCCACACTATTTTCATATCATTTACGTTATGAAAAGTAAATATTTACATTCCCTATGTAACGTCCCTATATAGACCTATTGGACATATTGATGTTCATTTCCCATTGAACCTATCATTTTGAAACTGGTTTGGACCGGTTTTTGCCTACGCTCACGCTGTACATAAGATGCCCTATTCGCTATTCCGAATTACGGACTTGAATGTCGTTTTAATAAGATGCAATGGGAATTCTCAGAAGATAATCCTATTAATCGACTATTAATCTTTTCATGTGAGTAGAAATAATATAAATAATAATATAGATATACGAAACAAACGCCTTCTCGCTGCAGTTCATCGGGATATGAACTGCAACGGGTCGCGTGCAAAGTTAACGTAACCCCTTCTAGGCTTACGTACTTTGACTCGTTGCAGTTCATTCCTCGGTGAACTGCAGCGAGAAGGCGTTTATTTCTTAGGTAATGGCGGTGCTGCGACTGCATCAACTATTCTCCGGCCCTCTATTTGCAGATACAATAATTATCGTCGGTTAACTTACTAAACCACGTATGTGCCATTTTGTTTTAAAAAATGGCACAAATAAACCGACGATGTACAACATAACAATACTTTCTTTTACATCATACAGTAAAACCTGTCTACATCGATCAATAAAAACATACGCATTTAAAAGTCCAACTGACAGATTCATGGAGCATGGCATAAATGCAGAAAAGGAGCTTCCTGCATTACGCCTGTGTTGTGAGAAGCTGCAACCAGTCCTGTCTTTAGAAATCGCTACGTATCTTACTTTAATGGTCGTTGTAAACTTGTTATATTGTATATACCTTTTGATGCCTCTGTAGCAGCATGCCCTTGAAAACATTGTCACAAAAGGAGCAAATGCTCGATTTGCCACAATGTTTCCAAACCCGTTTTAAACATGCAAGTTGTATTTGATGTGTATCCTTTTTAGTAGATGTTGTTAATGTAATTACCAACGACGACTAACAAAGTCAACATAGACTCTCTTCACAGATATCGACATACGCGTAGATAACAAGTGGGTCATGAACACAGTATCAGCTCACGCGTTAGTCAAGGTCAGGCAATAACTGATTATGACAGGATAATGATTAAATTAATGCTTACCCTGCCCCTCGTATTATCGACTGCTGAAGTTTCCTTCTGATTAGTTTTGAGTCTGTCTTTAAATTTGAACATTACTATTGAAATGAGTATGATTCATGTGTTAACCTTTGTACCACAATTGACTCAAATCGACATGGCAAAAAAAAGTGTATTCCATTCTTTGCGAGGAACCAAAATTTATTTAATTATTTCTCGTTACGACGAAATACGTCATTGCCTTCGATGTTTTAAAAATCAATCAGCTGAAGAGACGTTTAAAGGTGGTGGAAAGGGATACACAACGAATAAGTATACCACCACCGTCTACATTTAGTAGTTCATGAATGTATAACATGCAGCGTATGTGCCTGTACTGGTGACCGAATCACTTTGTACCGGCTTCAGATAAAAATGTCATAATTATTGATAACGAATAGCTTGCGAATATTATGTCCTGACACCTTTCGTAAATGAAACGCAGCACACAATATTTAAAAAAGAAGAGTTAATTATTTACCTTTTTCTTCACCCACCTTGTAAGCATATGACGAAAAAACAACACACCGCCAAATAACTGTCCGTTTAGGATCCTATGGCACACTCATTGTTCCCAATATTTACAAAACAAATATAGAAAAAGCGAAGATAATACCCTTTGAAAGACTGTAACGTAAAAACCGTAATTGTAGCAACCTTTGAAAATAACTTGGAGCCTGATCAGTCGCCGAGTAACTCGGCGTCTGATCAAGCTTCAGGCTGTTGGACCGCAACCAGTGAATGTGAATAGATCCCATACTGACCTCTTATGTTTACAAATACTGGGAACAATAAGTGTGCCATAAGATCCTAAACGGACATTACACAATACCTATCCAAATTATAAGTGTGCGGCTTTCAAGGTGATCACAGACCCATAAGTTGCATATGAACCCTATACGATTTTAGTAATCATTCAAACAATTTGTATCAAGATCAGACTCCAAGCTACTTGATACTTAGGTAAATGGGTTGAACAAACTTGAAGAAAATGGGACGATATTTAAAAATGAAACCTATATTCGAGCAGAATTAAAGTTTGTAGCATTCTAGAATGATGTCAGCATGACAACATGCTATTTACAAACATAGCAGAGAGAAAGGGGAGTACAGCAAGCAAACTTATGTAGCTGTTTTTAGAGGAGATGAATAAACAGTTCATAGAAAGTGGACAACTGTATCCCTTTCGGTAATGTCTTGCGCAACGTCTGGTGATACAATCTGACCGAGTTAAAAATATGTTATAAAGCTCACGTGCATAGTCATACCACTATAGGCCTTCAACGACCCTTGAATGATTAGATATCAGGGTTAATCCATTTTTAGGTAAATCCGCATTTCGCAACACATCAGTCAGACATTCTCGTACTCCTGTTTCTTAATTGTTCGAATATGTATACCTTTACATACCAGACCGTTTGACTTTCAAAGCACATCTTTCTTGCCTTAATTTATATTATATAAACATTTCTTAGCCACTTTTATTTTCGCGTCAATGTAGATACAAGGTGCTACATAAATCAGAGCGACTTCTTCCGTATAGAGCGTTTAAGGCAGTTACATCTCAATGCAAAATTGTCGTCTATGCACGGTGTTGTCGAAATCGATGTAGCGTTAGAGCTCTTCTAGAACCAGGCATAATTGGCACTTACGTGATCTTGTATTCCTGTCAGAAGTACGTAAGTTTCTTGTTGACAAATGACACTTACGTGATTTTAGAAAACATATAGGTTACAAGCTATATTGTTTAGATTTCGTTTAAATGGTTCATATTTGTTTCTTGTTTTGGCTTCGCTCACTTCATCATGGCATTAAAACGATTCTGGTAATGTCGAAGTCTGGGTATGTCAAATTTAATTCTCATATAAAAAATCGAATCGGCTTTAAACTCGTCATCAGTATCTGAGAAAATTAGATTTAATTCTAGAAAAGGGTGATCCTTCAAAAGGAAGAAAGCCAATTCATTTAGTGAAAATTGCAAACTCGGTTTTTTTTGAGTCTGTTCATGAGTTAAAGACGCATAATGGTCGAGTAGAATATGGCATAACGCAGCTTATTGTGTTGCTTAATATCAGTATTTTTAACAATTGCATCAGAAATTCTACCGACACTGATGGGTTTAAACTTATACTGCTTTTGATCTGGTATTAATATGGTCATCAATATGGTCACCAAACTGTCTGCCTCTTCCGATCAAAGCTATATTGCATCGAGTATTGATGATGATTTTTAATCTGATATTCTGCTGTTCAATAGTTGCATTGTTGTAAATTGAATCGGAAAAACAATTTGGCAGAACATCATTTTGTAAGATCTGACAAGACGAAGGGGTTAAGCAAATGGATTGTAAACGTAGTGACTTACAAATATATTAACACTGCAGTTACTTTCTTACATGCTTGACAATTTTATGTTTAACACAACATACAATTAACTTGAGGTTTACTCTTTGGCTTATCTTTTCATTTTCGAAGTAGTTTGCAGAAATATGTTTAAACATTTCTGCTAATAAGTGTTTTTACTTAAGTACAATTGCGTCTTACAGGTCTGACGTTTATCATAAGTAGATGGATGATTGAAAATGACAGAAGACGATAAAGTCCCACTTCTTGAAGAATCCATAGAAAGCGGAGGGAAGAGTAAATTAACATTTCGACGTCTTATGATAGGTCCAATTCTTGTATTCTACTACCTATCATTTGCAGTAAC
>JAULCE010235742.1:0-11105 GCA_032359355.1 Macoma nasuta | reverse complement strand
TCGTCCATAGAGATAAAAAAAAATAAATCAAACCCCAGCTTCAAGCACATGGTGACAATCGATTTATCCATTATCCCCGTTTTTCGCGACTGTTATGATACTTTCGAACAGCTTGGATCCGGATCAGACGCCGAGTTATACGGCGCCTGAATCACATCCAGGCTATTTGATACTGGGGCAACAATTTCACTAAATTTGAAGCAAATAAGAGGTTGAAAAATTGAGCAGACGAGAATTTAACTAGACGACAATATTCGCAGCGGGTTAGAAGATTCAGGTACCTTGTGGATTCATAGTAAAGATTAAACAGCGTCTGCGTAAAATATCCTCTGTTCATTGTGAGCTGTCGTCTGCCAAATTTTCAAACTTCCGCCAGTATTCTCACTATTTGGAGTCACTGCAATCTGTGTAAAAACGACTTGGATCCAGATCAGACCCCGAGTAACTCGGCGTCTGATCTGAATTAAAGTTGTTTGCATTTTCGATCTGTGTTGAGAAAGGGGGTCTTAAAGTTTAGAGTGATATGCGAAACAGCCTGTGTTTAGGTCTCTGTTCCGGATCCCTATAAACGTCCTTAAATCACCCAGAACATGCACCAGCTGCTTAAGCGTGGTCTGCGTTGTTTTCTTAGCCCTTTCCTTCACAAGCTATTTTTAGACTTATCTTCAAGGAAATAATCTGACGACAAATTTGACAATCTAGGCAATAGAGAAATGCCATTTTTGAATTGTATTGAAATCACTGTAGGAAATGGAGCATTTGCTCGTAAATTGCTCTTTACGAGCAAATGCTTCAGTTCCTATAATGTTTTCAATAGCCATCTATTATAGACCATTCTTATCATTTACTCTATAATTGAGCCTTCTGACGCCCCTGTAGCAGATACTGTGTAAACTATGTTATATATATATTTTTTTAAAATGACATTTTTCTTTCCATTGGATATGTATAGTTGTCGTCGGATGTTTTCATTAGGGAAAATACTATTTTTAAAGTAGCATAACTATTAAGTAAAGAGTTGATATATCACCCTTCCATAAACTCTCAAAATTGGTCAAACATTGTTACAACCTAGATCCGATGACTATTGCTCTGATCTCTGAATCTAAATCGTAAAACGAAATTGTCAAACACATTTGAAATTCAAAAGGGGAAAAGGACAATGTGTTTTATCCCCAGTCTGTCTCTAAAAGTGTTGTCTATGAGGACCCGCGTCTGCTGTACGTTTAAAACTCAATCCGACCATCCGTTTTATAAACTAAAACTTTAGTGTAAAAAAATGGGGATTCTGGTCCAGAACATCATCGGACGACCGAGTTACTCGGCATCTGTGTTGGTTTCCGGTTGGTTGTGTGCGAATCGTACCGCGGCGCGTGAAGAGCCGGGGATAAATGGTTATAGCAAGTGATTTCCGACACGCGCGTGGTGTCAGGTGAAAACGCCGTCACGTTAACCCTTATCCTGCCGCCAAATTTTTCATCTGCTAAAAACTCTCGTCTGCTTGATTTTTAAACCTCGTTCGATTCTCTTGACACTTGGCGAAACTGTTGCATGAAGGTCGAAAAGCCTGGATCCGGATCAGATGCCGAGATACTCGGCGTCTGATCCGGGTCCAAGCTTGTTGACGATATTGCTGTGATCACGATTGGCAGGATAAAGGGTTAAAGCTTGGAAATAGGGTCCCCCGATAAGAAAGATGTGAGCCCCTGATAACCATTACTAATGAGGCTTTTATTAGATCATAAAATCAAGTTTAAATCTGCGCACCTGTATCCGCGCCGCGATCTGATTGGTTCCCATCCCGTCGCCCTGACTCCTGTGATCGTTAATTAAAATATTCACCTGTTCCCGAGTGAAAAATAAATTGGCGAGATGAGTCTATTGTTGAATAAAGCGTGAAAACACGTCGTTAAACGTTTCATTAATCTCTTGTGTTACTATTAGCAACCGGGCTGGATGCTGCTGGTAGCTCAGATCCAGATCAGACGCTGAATGATGTCGGTGGCTGACGAGGTGTTGAGCTGTTTGCCTCTCGGTACCACACGTTTGTAAGTATTTGGCCACATCGAAGAAATTTGGTAATATTCCTAAAATCGTATAAGATGATTTAACCATATAATATTGTTATCAAACTAATTGAGCAAAGGGGCAAATAGTGTAGATCCTGATCCTAGTCTTACTGACTTTTTAGACTACTAAGACAAGAATATAAAATATATACTTAACCTCTTCACTGCTTACCCCTAACCATAGTGTCATATGCCAACAGCTTAGATCCGGATGAGACGCCGAGTAACTCGGCCACTATTTTTGTCAAATATTAAGTTAATCTGTGAAGTTTGAAAATGAAGCAGTCGAAATATTGCGCATGCGCAGAATTACCTCCGGTAGTGAATGGGTTAAATATTGTGTCAAACAGAGTAGACGCTAGTCAGGCGCAGCATAAGCAATGACTCGTTCGGCGCCAATGCTAAAAGCGCCAGTGCCATGGGTGCACTTTCAGACCAAACACCTTCAAATGCGGCGTCTGATAGAGGACTGCACTTTTTGCATGGAAATAAGTCTCGGTAGAGAGGATTTAGAAAAGCCACACAGTTTATTTTTTATTATGTTTTTATTTATTTCGTTAAAATATATGATCTTGAGCTATAGTCATAACCAACACTTTTAATTTATGCGCCTATTGTTTACGCATATAGTACAAATACAGTCAAACCTTGATTGATCGGCCATTCAAATCGGAGGCATGTGTGGTCTTTAAGACAAGTGATCGCCTAATGCAGAATGAAAGTAATGCAGATAGCTCTAAACCCGACCCAATTCTCGACGCTGGTTCCCCAGCTTTCCAAAGGTACCGAAGCTATTGTCCGAGTTTTAAATCGAATGGAACCGAATCAGATGCACAGTTTCTAAAGCATGTGACGTCTGATCTGGGTCCACCATTTTAAGTCACGTTGTTAAAACGATAGTGTTTAGATGCTTCTATCTTGGACCCAATTGCTCGGACAAACCGCGTAGTCCCTGATTAGACGCCACCTTATAAATGCAGCGTCTAATCTGGGAAAGTACTGTTTACGATGGTGATTTTGTTTCGGCTATGGCGAAGAAGAGGTCAACTATTGTAGCAAATCAGACATTGATAAGTAAAGAAGTATTTGGTAGTCAGACGTCTAAATCAATGGGGCTTAACCCATTCAATGATGAATAATTATAATTTATAAGACTACTCTTACTATGAATACTAATTATAAGAATCATAATTTTGGCTAATAAATCATTTCCTTGGAAAATATAGACTTTTGCTTGACAAAATTATCATATATGCAAACAAATTCAACTGACAGTTGTTACTAGAACATTCGCTCATATCCTGCTATGTGCACAGGCAGGCATTTGTTCCTTAACCATATAACAGAACAGTGTAGAACCAGATACTATTTACCATCATGGACACAACAATCTACAAAGCAGCGATTAGACAGAGCCTTTCTACTCATTTTTTACGCCTTTTGACGCAGGTGTAGCAGATAACCTTTCAAAATATTGTGGAAAATGCAGCATTTGCCTGTAACGCGTTTCCTACACTGTTTTAAAAACAGCGAATAACAAAAAATGCATTTTCATTTTGCCTAGATAGGCTATCAATGCAAAAGGAAAATAAATGTTTCAAATCTTTTTAACCAAATTATGTCCTTGTGGATATGTCTTAAAATAGCATTTGAGGAAACTGGGTTGTAGGTCAACTAGAGTGGGGACAGGTAACAGAATGTCGCCATATTTGACTGACAACGTTGTAAATTTGAATGGTCCTATCTAATCAAATCGTGAATAATGCCTAAACATTCTGAAACACATGGTCTGCAACAAAGAAATGAAACGTTGTATTCGAAACTCCGGAAAATATGACCATACGAACGTCAGTTATTTGGATGATATGGATGATATGGGAGTACGATGCAATGATTCGTTAACAATTAACTATTTCGGCACCAAAATCAAAATTATCGGTTGTAACTGGTTTTGGATAAAATATTTTAACGAAATCAATAACCGAAATAATTAGATAAACTATTGCTTTTCCGAAACCCTAATATTCGGAATATAAATTTTGTTGCAAAAGAGTGAAGTCACTGGCCTGGCTTTCACTAAGCATCTCGAGTCGAGATCGTGCTCAAACTCAAAATTTCAATGGAGTGGAGTGGCATTAAAATTGAATGATTTATCCAATATTGAAATTTTGAGTATGAGCATGAGCTCGACTCAAGATGCTTAATGAAAGCCGGGACTTCCCATTGTTGCGGTGTCGAGTTGAGTGAAAGGGTTAAAAGAATTAAATAACACAGATAAAACGTATATCGCCGGAGAACATTTTGTGAATGAAAAATGTGCAGTCCCTGATCAGGAATCGGGAATTATAAATTTTAAGTTTTAAGTTTAGATATGAACTCAGTGCTCAACACTCAGTTTTGAACTTAGGGTTTATTTCGTATACTATGTGCACAAATTAACTGTTGTGACCAGATAAAGACACATATTAATAACATAATGGCGAACATGAAAACTACATTTCAGAATAATTGTATCTTGAGTGACTGCCAAAGGTTCAAAGTCTGAGTTTTGAGCACGGAGTTTATTTCAAAGTTTTATAGCATCTAGTCCAGACGACGCATTGTGTGCCTTTTGGCAACATTGGCTACGAAAGGGTTAAATTGCCAAAATGATATTACGGGAAATCTAGTAGTGTTTTCTTGCAACATTGTGAACCCTACTGTCCAGTGGTATTGTTTAACCATCCTTTGCATGTCACTTTTTTATGAAAGACTACCCTGCTAGGGCATAAGTTATGTAGAGTCTGTCATACGCAGATTGGATGTAACGCATATCCGGCGACATATAGAAGGCGATGTCAGATCAGGGATTTCAACAAAATATGTCCGACTAGGGATCCGATAAAACCAAAGTATTTCTATTTTTTCTTCTATTTATTTCGCTGAAATATTTTATCCAAAACCAGTTAAAACCGACAATCTTTTGCGCCGAAAAGGTTTAATGATTGAATGTCCGGTCTGTTTGTTTTGCGTTTCTTTTCGTTCAAATGCGTTAGAATAAAGTTCAAACCACCGTTAAAAGAAGACCATAACATCTAATCATATTCTACCACGGGCAGGTGACCAGAGTATGGGAAAGAGAAAGACATTTGAAAGACCAATCTTGTATGTTTCACTCTCCCGGGCAACCTGTAACCTGCGTCAAGAATTTCAACCCACCGAAGTGTGTGTGTTGCTCCTCTAAAACGATTTTTCATTTACATAGAGAATCCTCTGCTCAACCGTCGCCAATTCAGTTGTCATATACGGTCATTTGGACGGCAAATCCTCGTTCCGCAGTGCTTTTTAGTCAAAAATGGCATATAAAATGCCAAACGTTTTAGGATAAGATTCCGTGTTTCCACATGCCTATTCGAAGGATTTCGGCTTGTAAGTAGCTAGAGCAATGGGATCATTTGAATACTACTCTCTAAAAATTAACATAGAGCAAAGAGCCGCAGTAAACTCCATAACACGACTGATGTGCTGTATGTGTCTAATGTTGCATTATGAAATTTCAGATAGCACTGTCCCATCTCCGACACCGCGGTCCTCCGTAACATACACCATCGGTCTAATCCGGAGCAACACTGGTTGTAAGGTCGCGACAATTATACTGTTTTTTCTTATTATTCCGTTTAACTCTTCACGAAAATAAATCTCAAGAAGGTAATTAAAAAAATATTCTATGTTAAATCTACAGTGTTATTTTGTATTCATGTTGTATATTTTACGACGTAATCGATGCAATCAAGTGGACTATTTCTGACTTTTTGTATTCCAGTCCTGATTCTCTGACCTCTGATTGCTTGACTATTTTCCATACCCGTAACACAATGTCACAATAATTACATTGCAGTAGTTCTTATGTTACGCGTTCTTTGCATAACTTGATATGTAATGAAAGCTTTATTGTGTGTTTCTCCCGGAAAAAGCTCAACCAACACGTATGTACTGTACTTATAGACCAGTACAATTATATTACAGTGATGTCTGGTTAATCCGGACACGTTGGTTGCCTAGAAATATTCCGGATAAACTAGATTTCCGGATTACCCTTAACTAAATGCTGCTTTCTGAAAAATATTCGTCAATTTTGAAACTTATACTTTATAAGGCGAGCTTCTAGTTATATATAGTATTGCAAACAGTGCAGCACCTAATCTAAGGGCTCCTACAAGAATCCTCTGATCTGGGTCTACACTGTTTGCAAATGAAATATGCAACCAGAAAACCACTTCCGGATGGCGAGTTTTCCGGTTCAACGAGACATCACTGTTTCAGATTGTGCCTGATGTAGTCCCAAACAATTTAAAAAAAATTGTAAGTCCTCCAAATTAGTCACCGTTATTTGACTTACATTCCACGCATAGTTGCTGTTCTTATAGTAATCAAAGCGATTTCGGACAATTTAAGATAAATTTATGGCCTAAGTTCAATAACTAACGGTGTATACCAGATGAGACTCACATGGCTTGGACACTGATCAATAAATGAATGTGTTTCCCTCTTATACATATGTGAGCTGTTTGCAGCTCCCTAAACAATCGAAACATATGGTATTATTCACCATAAACCATAAAGGTCGGGTGTAAAATATAACGATGGTTGATATCGCCGACATGGCGATATCTCTCTGGGCAGCATATATAGGAAAATCGAACTCAAACTCCTAAATGAAGTGGATGAAGTACAAGTGCGCGTCTTATCAGAAACAATAATTTAAATTAGAGACTGGGAGATAACATTAAACCTTTAGCAGGCAGGGTAAAGTTTTGTCTGCACAAACATTATCGTCGCGATACCAATGTTCTCTCGCGCTAGCGACTGGTTCTGAAAGTAACTGATGCCTTATTCTTCGACATGTCAAATTCAAAGTTTCAATCTAATGCCCAAGCAGAACATTCTACAACACGCATCATAAAATAAATAATGTTTTAGAACTTTATTGCAGAAAACTCATGCAAGGATAAAATATTCCGTTGTCTTCTTACGCTTGGTACGGCGTCTATAAGTGGTGTTTTCTGACTTCGTTGCGATTCTTATATTCTTCAAACAGTTAAACCAGAATTTAACTTTCATAGGGGAATCAAAATATCTCGAACTGCCATATTTACGCTTCGGTCACCCCTGAAAAATCATTTAAAAATCAGACATGCTGATTGTACCACTATTTGTTTCAAAACAATCGGTTATAGATTAGTAGATAAGTGTACACGCTGATCAAACTGCTGCAACTGGATCAGTCATTGTTTGTCCTAAGCTCTGCAATTGTAGTATGCAAGTACTTAATGTTTTTACTTTCATGACATGGGGGATAATTATACTCATCGTAGGATTGGTGTAATAAAGCAATTGAAAATCAGCGTCATAAAGTCCACTATAATGTACAGTCTGACTTCCATTGTTAATTATTTGAAACAAGCCGGTTGTATATCAGTTGCGCGCGCACTATGTAGCCGTGAAGTATTCTAATATGCACCTGAAACCACAGATAGTCCACGAAGCAAAACAGGCGAGACCTGGCACACACGTTACTTTCAATATTGTTAAGGTTTCTAACCTTCGCGATATAGCAGCAATGTCGTCTGCTCAAACTCTCATCTGTTTGATTTTTAAACTCCAACAGATTACCTCTATATTGCGGAAAAGTGTTGGCAGGGCATCAAAAGCTTAGATTCAGATAAGACGCCGAGTAATTCGACGTCTGATCGGGATCAAAGCTGTTTAGCGATTTTTCGATAAGGCCTCAAAATTTACACTATAATAGGAGTGTTATTAAGGATGTCATATTTCATTTGTTCTTGTATGCCGTTGTTATCTCGAATTAGCCTCGAGTGCTTTTAATCATTTTCTTCACACTTGAAAGGCGAGGCCAGACAGGTGCGTTTCGCGGGCAAGGTGTAAAACTCGGCCCTGACACATCGCGGCCCGGACAGTATCTCGAGCGGACCGCTGGTATGATTTATGATAATTGCGACTTTAGCGACACGGCGCACATGGAAAGAGAGACCGGTACAAGTTCAAACTCATCTGTCGTGTCACAAGAACATATCTCGTCGAATGATTTTAGACGAGAAGTTCTTTCAAAGTTGTAACCCTTTCCTCCACAAAAGTACCTTTCATCGCCTCTGTAACTGATATCTATTGTACACATTGTAAGAGATGGAGCCTTTGCTCCTTCTGAGCTTTCTGCAATACTTTCAATCTGCATTCAATGACCACTTGTCATAAAATACCACAAATGCCTTGTTTTAAAAGTGGTTGCTCAATATAGGTTTGGCTGTATGAGAGTCATAGCATATCTTTCACACTGTTTCCTGTTAGTTTCATGTAGTTTGACCTTTAGTACGCGGATCAAAATGCCGTCTGCAAAAGATTCATTTTACTTTTCCCTTACTAGTAATCGTTTTGATAAGTTGCTTTTCTTGTAGATAAGTCTGAAAATATCATATTGAGTAATGTTTTAACACTTCCCTTCACAAGCTCAAAATACTCGGGCTAAATTTTGTTGAAAAAAGTGAAGGCCCTGATCAGACGCCGCCTCCTAAGGCGTGATTTGAAATTTTCACTAGCGGCTAGCACTTCAGTGCTGTGAACATACAATAGAGGTCGACACCTCAAGCTTAAATTTTGAGATTGAGCAAAATCTCAGCTCGAAAAGTTTAGTCAGAGCGGGGTCATCGAACACTAACAGTTTACACCTGAGACGACCACTGTAAGACCAAATGGTGAAAAGTCACACCTTGCAATGGTTGACACTTGGGGTAAGTGGTTCTTCACGCTAGATTATCCATCATCCGCAGATTACGACAAGTGCCCGTGTCATTACAACAAGTGGCCGGAATTTAATGACCAAGAGACCCGTAACCAACACTTGCGCTCCGCTAAGTGGTATTAATGGCCAGTTAAGTGACCCATTAAAACACGGACCGAAATTTAATTTCATAAATCACGAAGATGAAAGCCCAGTAATAGTGTGTCAGGTATTTCGGTTAATTATAGTAATGATACAGCGAGAGGAGATACTAATGGGAGTTGAAGTGAAATTTAAACATAGTAAATTTCATAGATCAAGTTGATTTCAAAATAAATAAAAGGTGAGAGTGTGTGAATGAAACTAAGTGATTCGGTGTAAACATATTCAGGTATCTCTCTGGATCCAATAAATCGGAGTGAATGAAAATCTGTGGACCACTAGAGCTACATGTACAGATACGGCGCTTATCCCATAATTATGCTAAAATCCTTATTTCTTAACCAAACCGTGTGTTGTGTCCAGTCTTTAGAATAGCCTTTCAGAGACGATTCTAATAAGTGGTCACGGGATAGGGTATGGTAGAGAAATGTTGAAACTGGCCGAAAAGTTATCTTCTTTAAGCACACTTTAAAGAAGGTACTGTTTTGTATTCACCAACAAAATCTCAGTCTCGAACCCACTAATAATCTCTAACGCTTTTGTTTGGCGCCCAGCTTCTATCAAAACGGTAGAAGCTGAGCATCAAACAAAAAGGTTAGATATTATTATTGAGATTTGAGTTTGAGAATGCATTGGTGAATTCAATGGCTGGTCCATCATAATAAGCTCTGATCCGTGTTTTACACTGTTTGCTTTGTATATAATTCCATCAGTTGTGGCATTTTCCGTACAAGCACTACCCGACAGAAACCTAACTGTATTCCAAACTTCATATTGGGCCAAACTGCGCTAAGTGTTCAGCCAACAGTCCAGCCGAACATTTTGAACACATAGTTATATGGTAAAATCAGCCTGTCAATCTTGAAGACAGGTGATCAATTCATGCAGAAAGAAAGTAATGCAGAAAACTCTGAAAAGAGCATGGTGCATTACTTTCAATCTGCGCTCAGTGACCACTTGTCATAAAATACCACACATGCCTCGTTTTATAAGCGGTCGGTCAATACAGGTTTGACTGTATATGTAAATTAATGCATATATTTCACACCGTTTCCTGCTAGATTTATGTATGCTGGCTTTTAGCACGCGGATGAAAATGTCGTCTGCAAAAATAAAAATATTAAATTATATCGGAAAAATGAATCAGAGCGCCAAGATGTTTATATATGAATACGCCGAGTTAATCGGTCTCTCATATGGCCCCAAACTGTTCGTAATTAAATCACCGAATCGCCCTCCGCATGTAGAAGATTGTATGCGATAAACCATTACCTCATATGCTATTTTAAGAATCATCCACAAGGAAATAATCTGACTTCCCAACATGAAAATCCGAGCCAGCCCAAGGACGGGATCAAGGCCACTTGGCCATTTTGCGTCTAAGATCGTAACCACTCGGCCACTGAGCCCGCTTTATTATTATAACCGGATAGAAATTTGAGATTAATCTAGGTCTTGCATCTCCACAAAGGCAGCACGAGAGGGAAAACACACATGTGCTTTAATTACCATCATACGCTTAACCCTTTCACTGCCACAGGGGAATAAAATCACCACTGCAACCAGTACACTAATATACATGTACCATGCACATATATACGTGAGGCATCCCGTATAAATTTAGCAATTTCTAATTGTACAGTTCTTTTTTAGAGGAAATCATTAATTCGAATTTATTCGTACTAGGCCAAACTGATGTGTTATTATATTTATATCTAATGTCTGAATATGTTGTACAAATACGTAGAAAATGATATTCCGATCAACCAGATTCTTATTACATATGAGACAGTTCCTAGCATTCCTATCTATTCCTTGATAACGACAAGGTTATTGGCTAAATTATGACATGAAATACAAAAGTTTGTAATTGCTGTTTTTAACATATGGGCCGCGTCACGCGAAAAGGGGCACTCGGACATATAAAAAAAGCGCTGACTCGGCTCCTTTTAAGCGCTATTATTCCAGCATCTATTCACAAAATTTACCCTTTGAATTCATTTAATGGTAGAAATGGATGTCCTCTAAGATTGCAAACAGTGCAGACCCCGACCAGCCGCAACGTCAGTGACGTGGCGGCTAGTCTGGGGCTACACTGT
>JAULCE010235631.1:0-11105 GCA_032359355.1 Macoma nasuta | reverse complement strand
TGATTGAGCAACTCTCGACCACGACGATATGCTGATTGAGCAACTCTCGACCACGACGATATGCTGATTGAGCAACTGTCGACCACGGCGATATGCTGATTGAGCAACTGTCGACCACGACGATATGCTGATTGAGCAACTCTCGACCACGGCGATATGCTGATTGAGCAACTCTCGACCACGGCGATATGCTGATTGAGCAACTCTCGACCACGGCGTAATACGGTCTATATTTTCCCACGAGAACACTAGACTAAAAATAGTTTTAGTGCATGGTTACATATACTCCGATCTTCACGTGTTGTCGAATAAGAGGACAAAACACTTGGTTATCTTGAAAGATATCTGATAGATATTTGATTTGTCAGTCAAAGGTTAGCTTCAAGTTTGTAAGACATGTTTTAGCAAGAATGAACATACAGGTACACGTTAATATGTAGCTTGACCTTTACCGCTATGAAATGTTATTTCAAAACGTTTATGGTTTATGTGTCTGTTCAAACAGAAGCAATGAAGACGGTTACGTGTTGTATCTTATTTCAGCTAACTTAAAACATCAGATGTCTCCGGTTCAGGGGTATTAAGAATGGTATGCACTTTTCACTGGATCGGCACACATGTTAGGAACACCCCAGTTAGATATGATGGATTAAGACAAAGATTTCAATGGGAAAATGCTCGAAGATAAAAGTTAGCAGGAGTAATTATTGCCTGTCTCTAATACAGAATGTCAGTTTGCTGTCATTTTATAAATTTCATAATATTAATATAAATACAAAATAAGAACAAATTTACACATGCGTTTTTTGTACCCGAATTCCTCTTTCATCAGGCTAAGTAATGCAACAAACAATTACATGCGTGATCAGATGCCGATCTCATGATGTGATTCCTGATCTGGGACTGCACTCTTTGCTATGGTGATATTCTCTTTTCATTTAAAGTAATAACTACGTGATAAATTGTTATTTCAAATTTGTTTGATGATTGTATGGTGGTAATCTCTGCATTATAGCCCGTTCATCTACAGAAGCGCGTTTAGAGTCTAAGAAACTGATAACTGTTTTACACATTGTAGGAAAGTGAGCATTTGCTCTTAACAAGCAAATGCTTTATTTTCTACAATGACTTCAATACAATTCACACATTGCATTTTTCTCTTACCTAGATATTTCATCATTTGAATTCGATTTTTATCTCGTGAATATGTCTAACAATAGCTTGTGGAGGAAAGGGTTAAGTAATATATGTACTTGATAAAATGTTTTTTCAAATGAATTTAAAAGCTGTACCCTATCTTTCTGCTGATAGGATCTCAGATGCAAACCGGTTGGATCTCAGATGAGACCCGACATTTTGTGGGGTCTGATCTCGATATAAACGTTTTGAAAAGGTCATGAACTGTCTTCTGTAGTTCCTGCTAGCCGCCAAAGCGTTATAATCACTTATTGTGATGGTGTTATGAATGTTCAGTCATGAGTTTATGCATTATCTGATATTGATTTAACCACAAAAAAACATCTGATGGAAGAATATCAAAGATAACAGGAAAAAGCCATCTTTGAATGTTTTTTTGAAAATATTGTGAAGTAAAGCATTTTCCCATTTAGAGCAAATTATCTTTTTCCCACAATGTTTGCAAAAGTCATTTGCTCAATTATCTGTTATAGAGGTGCCAAAAGATGAATTTATGAGGCAGTGTGTTTATCCGTAACTCAACAGATTACCATTTTATGCCTCTCTACCAGACGATTATTGATAACATTGTGGGCAATGGAGCGTTTTATCATCTTAAGCAAATGCTCTTTTTCGGCTTTGTTTTCAAACCCATTCAAATTAGTTACGGTTTTTGCCTTTTGATTATTGTCACGACACTCATCATAATACTTTCCAAGAGTTAGTCTGTATTCGGTTGTCTTGTTTTTGCACTTAGGCTGCAATATGGTGGGAAAACTAAAAACACTGCCTGAATGGGGTTTTATGTGATAAACTAGGTTCATATTTTCAATACCACGATAAAAACCTGCAGATGAATAAAGAGTGCACAATGCGTAGGTGTATTTGCTCAGGTAGTCATATTCATACCTTTAACTGGTGAAATTTTAGCGTGTGGAACACATAAATTAGCAGACTTTACACAGGAAAAAATGGCAGAATATAAACAATCAGAGCAGCTTTCTGCCTCTGTCATAATGAGTTCTGAAGTTCTGTTTGATCTATACTGTGAATTTTGTAGTGAGGCTCAGATTTCTTATGCAGAGAATGTTTCAAGGTCCACAGGAAGACTCGAGCGTCCAGAAACCATCAGCTGCAGGATAAAACAACAATGCCCAAAAAGAAGCCGAAACAGTCACAAAAGCTCTCGTCATGTATCACTCAAGCCCCAAAGGACACCTGGACAGAACCATGCGAACAACATTCAGAGGAAACCATCAAGTTCTACTGCGGGGATCACAGGGTCCTAGGATGCTCTGTCTGTATGATAGTCGGCCATCGGGCATGTGAAGGTATGGTATATATACGAGATATCGCCTCAGACCTGCTTGCCAGTCAGAAATACAAATCATTTGAGAAAAAGCTGACTGTTATGAAGACACAGTCACAATATATCATTAAACAATCCAAAGAAAATATAACCAAGGCAGACACTTGCTATGAAGAAGCCAACACATCTCGGGAGAGATGTAAAGAATCAGACAGAAAAACTGAAAAACGCCGACATTAAGAACATTAAAGTCATCTCTGAGAAAGAAAAAGGTATTGAAAGTGAAATAGAGTGAAAAATCAAATCTGACGTGTGTAAGCTCCAGGACAATGACCAGCTCTATCAGATCCTCATTACAATGGAGCGAGTAAATGGTAAACTAGGGACATTACGAGAAGTCTTACAAACAGCAGATTAGGAAAACTCTGTGCAAACCTATAAGTTTGAGCCTGGTGCTGAGATAAGACAGATCATGAACTCCCCGAATGCCTTAGGGAAGATAACTTTTGAAGCAGAAACAGCACAAGGCGCCCTAGCGGGGGAAGCATGTCCTGTTGAACCAGTTGACACACGGTCACATATCCAACCAGCTCCACAGGCTAAAACTGTTACACACCAGAGAGACATCACAGTTAAAACACCAACTGAGAGGAAAACAGCGAGAAAGGCCTATTCTGCTGTACAAGCTGACACACGGTTACATATTCAACCAGGTCCACAGGCTACCACTGCTACACACCAGAGACACGTCACAGTGAACACAACAACTGACAATGAAACAGTGAGGGAGGCATGTTCTGCTGTTCGAGCTGACACAAGGTCACATGTCAAACCAGCTCCACAGGCAATAAGTGCTTTATACCAGAGAGACATTACAGTGAAGACATCAACTGACAGTAAAACGGCGAGGGGGGGGAGCTTTATGATTGACTAGCTGTCCCACGGCCACGTTTCCGTCCAACTAATTAGGCTTTAAGTGCTTTATACCAGAAATATATTACACTGAAAACAAAAACGGACAGTAAAACAGCGAGGGAGGCATATTCTGCTGTACCAGCTGACACAAGGTCACATGTTCAACCAGCTCCACAGGCTACAACTGCTGTACACCAGAGCGAAATCACAGTGAAAACACCATCTGACAGTAACACAGCAAAAAAATATTATTTTGCTGTACCAGCTGACACACGGTCACATGTTAAACCAGCTCCACAGGCTACAACTGCTGCATACCAAAGCGACATCATAGTGAAAACACCAACTGAAAGGAAAACAGCGAGAAAGGCCTATTCTGCTGTACCAGCTGACAAAACGTCACATGTTCAACCAGCTCCACAGGCTACAACTACTGCACACAAGAGAGACATCACAGTGAAGACAGCAGCTGACAGGCAAATAGCGGGGGAGGCATATCCTGCTGTACAAGCTGACACACGGTCACATGTCCAACCAGCTCCACAGGCTATAAGTGATTTATACCCGATAGACATTACAGTGGAGACAACAACTGATAGTAAAACAGCGAGGGCATTTTCACTAAACTTTTAAAAAACTGAGATTTTGTTCATACAATTTTTTTTCAATGTGAATGAAATTGCCCCTTATTTATTTGCCACTGCATTAACATTTTATTGCAAGCGAAATATTCCATGACTGGTAGTCATCATTGTTGTGATATGGCAAATAAAATTAGGTTGGAAATCTGAAGTTGAAAATTTCCTTGAACATAATCTCAGTTCAAGAAACGTAGTAAAAACGGAGTCTAAATACATGTATTTTACGCATCTCATTTTCAAGTGATCTATGTTGACAAACATATTTAGATGTGTCTGGTTGATTTACGTCCGTTTCTGTCAATATTGGGCTAATTCGACGTCGAAGAGAGAAGGAACCAGATAAAGAGGAACCCAGGCAATGCCCTACTTTTTTCAAACGAAAACTCTTGCTCTTTTACATGCCCATTGCATTATAAAGAACTGATATATGAGACCTCTATTTAAAGTCTCAAACGGAAAAAACTTGGTCTAGCAAGTGAACAAACTTACAACCCCTGGATTTAGAGTCTATCACGTTACCTCTAGACAACAACGTTAAGGATTTATTGACAAACAAATGCCAGCTGCTCAAAACAATCCATCATCAACAATTAACCGTAGGTTGTCGCCTCAAATAATTAGGTAAATGGCATATTTTCAGTGTTCATTGTGAATAATTCAGAAATAATATTCGAGTGTCAAAAAGTTATGGGTCTCAGTTCAGATTCCACAGTTTGTGAGGCTTGATCTGGTTCCAAACTATTTACCAAACATAACTAACTGTCAACAACACCACAGTTGAGTGTAACTCCATAGATAAACCATTTTTAAGCATTTGTAGCAGATGAATATATAAAACAATGTGGAAAAGGTTGCAAGCATATATACATGTATGTGATGATACTCACCATCAACGGTTGGCACCGTTGTAATTAATTGATTAATGTAGCACTAGTTTACATTTTAGTTATAAACAATTGCCTTGTAATGGAATATTGTGATAACTTTGATAATTATATAAATTGATCCGAGAGGTTAAATGTTTTGATGGGTTCTGATGAGTAGTGCAGTGTAGCATTGTATGCTTATTGGAGATGTGATGGCTGGTCTAGATCTACACTTTAAGAAAAGATAGTGTACAGCCACCTAACTGAAAAAGTGGGTAAAAAGTAAGATGACAAGATATGTAGTGGCTATGCAAGTGAGTACTTTGTCTGATGCAAGTTTCATGCTGTGCCATTTGTGAAGGAAATTGTACGTATTTCAATTCGCGTAATGTCTTGTTTATTAAAGTAAAAAAAAAGAATCATGTACAGTACTCATTGCAGTCAAAACATGAATGAAGTGTGTATAACATATTTATTTGTAACTTATTTCCTGGGCCAATATTCATAAAGCTCCTTAGAAACATTTCAACCTAAGTACGACTTAAGGAGAATTGTTCTAACCCTATTTTATTCAAATTACTTGTAGTTATATTTTCGTCTATTTTATCTAATTGATTTTCAGAAATATTGAAACTAAATATTAATGCTATTTTTTTAAACATGTATACACTTTTTGATTGTATGAAGTTAAAGAAATTTTGAAAACCTAAGGACTTTTCTTAATTTTCTCTTAAGGAGCTTTAAGAACATGAACCCTGTTCTATAAGTGTAACATTTCATGAACCCGTTACCATTTTCCAATTTGAGTCTGAGGAAATGTCGATTGTATGTCTTATCTGTTTACCAATTTGTCTCTTTCTTGTATTATGCCATGTAGTAACATAAATTTTAGCCCTTTGCTCCATAGATGAGCTACCTTATGTCGCTGTAGTAGATGCCTATTTAAAACGCTGATGGAAGAGCAAGTGAGGAAGTGAGAGATTCAGTGTAAAAGCTAGAGTAAGATCGTAAGTTAGGAAACCTTAGTACTAACCCTTTTCTCCACATGCTATGTTGAGAATTATCAATAACGAAGCAATCTGATGAAAACAGTGAAATATCTTAGAGTGGGAAACATTTCAATTTTGGACAGCTTTGAAAATATTGTTAAAAATAATGAATATTTTGCCCACTAATATGAGCAAATGAGCTTCATTTCCCACAATATTTTCAATAGTCTTCTATAGAGGCACCAAAAGTTTTCCATTCTTCTAGATTATCTTCCTTTTCATCATATACATGTACTGTCATTGATAATACATGTAAAAATAGCATATGGATAAATGGTTAAGAGTTATTAGATAGTTTGGTCCTTAGAGACAGCTTCAGAATGAAAGAGTCAGCCAGAGAAAGTGAGTAAGAGACTCGGTGTAAAAGCTAATATAAGAGCTAACATTAGGGACACTTAGTGCTAGCCCTTTTCTCCACATGCTATTTTGAGACTTATCCACAACGAAACAATCTGATGAAAACGAGTGAATATCTTAGAGTGAGAAACATTTCAATTTTGCACAGCTTTGAAAATATTGTGAAAAATGAAGCGTTTGCCAAATAATATGAGCGAATGAGCCTCATTTGCCAGAATATTTTCAACAGTCTTCTTTAGAGACACTAAACGGCATTTATGTGGAGTAAAGGGCTAACAAAATGTTGTCAACCTTTGTGTTTGAAGCTCTTAATATATGCATGCATTAGCACTCAGAGTGTGAAATGCATTTCTGTGGAGTAACGGGCTAACAATGATGATAAATGAACATTTATGAGACTTTGCGTTTGAAACTCTAAATGCATGCATGCATGAGCATTTAGTGTGTGAATATAGTGTTATGCTTTATAGCTATATATAAATTATTATAACTCGGAATTTTTTCTTTATGAACCCGATTATAGTGTGAAAATTTTAACTGTTTTAATAGCGGGATAAATATTTATTATTGACCCTTTACTCTATATATACACATTTAAACGCCTATGTAACAGATAGCTATTGAACAAATTGTGGGGAAGGGAGCGTTTGCTCATCTCGAGCTTATGCTCAATTTCTCATATTGAGTTCACAGACACAAAAATGTAATTTCCCTACATATACATATTTCCTTATAGATAAGTCTAAAGATAGCATATAGAGTAAAGAGTTAATGAACTTCTATTTGACTTTGTGTTTGACTATATATTTGAAGACTCTGTATAAATATGTCGTAGGACTCAGTAGCTATATTCCTCTTTTAACTTGGAACTTTATATTTGTGGAAAAGGGCCCATATTCATAAATAAACTCAAGTAAAGAGGCGCTAAAAGGCACTTCTGTGTAACTTACTTAATTATCTAAGCTACCACAAAGGTTACTTAAATTTATAGACTTTTATGCTTATTATATTAGGTGATTTTAAGTATATATTCAATCTGCTAAGCAGAGAAACTGTATTTAAGTTTCTTTATGAATATGGACCCAGGTTAATGTATCGACGCTGTAACTGTTGTGTTAGTTTGGATGCAGATTTATTATTAAACATCATCAAAAAGCAATTGAGTTTTTGGATTTTTTTCCCAATTCACTAATTGCACAACTAGATTGAATTTCCCAGTTAGAGAATAAACCCTTAGCACGCTAGAGCATCTACATGTATATACTAAAGGTTTTATCAAGATACGGCAACTTGGGAAAATGCGGTCCATTCCGATTTTCACTAAACTTTTGCAGCTGACATCTGGCTCAATTTCAAGATTTCAATTTTGGATTTCTCCATTGATTTTATTGTCACTGCACTTTAATTTTGACTGCAAGTGTATAAAAAATACCATACAAAATGCTATTATTTAAGTTAACATATGATATTGTTTATGTTTTCATTTCGCATACCTGGCCCTGTTTTCACTAAACTTGATTAGTTGATGTCTAACTCAATCTCAAATTTTCAACTAAACGTTGGATTTCTACTGCACAAAAATGTTGACTGCCAGTTAAAAAGAAATACATGTTTTCACTGGAAGTCAGAATTATATGCAGTGGCAATTTATCTCTACTATTTATCTTTCTTTTTCCATAATCAAACGCGTCTCGTGCGTTCGCCATTTATCATCACACAACTTTTATCTTATATTCACGTTAACCCTTTCAGTGTTGGAAACGATTTTATACGACCTGTTAAACGGTGTAGACTCCATGGGGAGCCCTCTTATCAGGAGGCTACACCGTTTGTCATGTTTTTACTAATGAGGGAAGACATCCCAAATATTTCAATATAAACCAGTCACACTTCAACATTTGAACAGACCATTTAAACATTCAGCAGTGGAAGGATTATATTTCGAGCAGAGTTAACATAAAAAGAGTACAATGTAGTTTGATATAACTCTTTCCTCCACACGCTTATGTAGACTTATCCACAAGGAAATAATCTGGTGAAACATACGAGAATATAAAAGTGCTATACAGTCGAACTTCGATGGGTCGAGCACGGTTGGCTTGAAACCCCGTTTAGCTCGAGCTGAAACAAAAGTCCCAGAGAGACAAACTTGAGTTCCAAAAAGCAAGCAGTATGCCTCCAGACCAGACGCCGAGTTACTCGGCGTCTGATCTGGAGCCACACTGCTTGCTATTTTGACTTACGTGCTTTATTAAACACATTACATAAGTTATTTTATAGCAAAATATTATCATATGCACTAGGTCGTGAAACATCGTTTAGCTCGAACTTCGGTTAAGTCGAGCTAATTTCGAGAGTCCCAATGAGCTCGAGCCAACGAAGTTTGACTGTATTTGATTAGTACTGAAATAATTGTAGAAAATAATGCGTGCGCGCGTTACGAGCAAATGCCTCAGTTCCTACAATGTTTCCAATAGTCGTCAGTTACAAGGGCACTAAAAGGCGCTTCTGTGGAGGATATGGTTAACAGTTTACTGCACAAATCAAGCAAATCTTGAAGGAGCTATCTTTTAATCCAAAGAAGCCCCTTTATGCGTGTTTGTAGCAGACGAATATTGAACATATTGTGGGAAACCGAGTATTTGCCCAATGTCAAAATGATCAAAACTATTAAAAAGTGACAAATTTCCTTTTAATCAGATTGAATAAGTATAGAATTAGCATAAGAGGTGATGAGCCAAGGATGCATTAGTGACTCACAGGGCGAAGAAGCTCATCAATTATAAGCAAAGTTTTTATATAAACTTATCCACAAGGACATATTGTGATGGTTATCTAGGCAAAATATAACGTTTTCCACTTTTGTTTAGAATTGGTGTATCTATCGTCTGAGTGTCTCACAGATTGGATCCAGATCAGACGCCGAGCTGTTTGCATACATGAATCACCACAGTCGTAAACAGCGAGGAAAATGATAATTGAAAATCACCATTCACATAGCATCAGGTGCGATAGAGGATTCCATCTTAGTCTTTATTTTATTTTCTTATGTTTTTTTCGTTTCTTGTTTTGGGGTGTGGGTGTGGGTGTGGGTATGGGTGGGGTGGGGTCAAACTGCATGTCAAAAGCACGTGCAATTAATCCTTGTTCGCTTTTGCGCCCACCATGTTGCTTCAGCAGTTAAATTGTTATGCTTTGCCAACCATCTTTGAGGATTTGTCTCATTAGAGGTAATATAACCCTTATCCCGCTGCTACGTTTTTTGTCCGCTCCAATTTTTGTCTGCTTCATCTTTGAACGTTGTCTGATTTAATTCAATTTTCTCGTCGTTTGATCAGGATCCACGCTGTTTGCATATACATTGATCAATACAGTCGTAAATAGCGGTGTAAGGGATATTTGTTAATCTTTGTTCCAATATTTCCAACAATACTGTTTGCATGTACACGTATCACCATAGTCGTGAATAGCAGGGTAGGGGAAAATTGTTAACCTTAGTTCCATTATTAACAATCACTTGGGTCACGATCAGACGTCGAGGAATTTGTTGTCTGATCTTGATTAAATCTTACAATTGGAAAAAAACGTTTGGTCTGAAAGCTGAGGAAATTTAATTAATTTTGAAACAAAAACAGATGAGCTCTAAGCAGAGGGTAACTTTTAGATTGACAATTATAGGAACGGAAGTAATTGCGTTGTTCATGCATCATGCATTCTTTGGAATCCAATGTGACAATACAACCAAATGACGTTAACCCTAGTCATACCTTGTAATTTTGGCGCCTGATAAATCTGTCATCAGGGGCCGAACTAATAAAGCTCCTATGTAAAATCTCAAACTTAAGTGAACATTTCAAATGCAGATTTTTCTATTTTTATCCACAATACTTTAATGAAACTTTGCATGATTATAAAAAAAACATAGTGTTTCATAAGCATGCAATATTTTACTGAAGTATAAATGAAAATGAATTGGGAATATGCGTTTGAAATTTTCACTTAAGTTTGAGATTATCCTTGGGAGCTTTATGAATACGGTCCCTTAGCTCTCCGTATGACGTCTAACTGTAAAAAGGGACAAACACATCCCGCTTTTTGGGACCATATACAGCCAAACCTATATTGAGCGGCCATTTGAAAACGAAGCATTTGTGGTATTTATATCAGGTGGTCACTTAACGCAGAACGAAAGTTATGCTGAAAGCTCTGAATAGTGCTTTCTGCATTACTTTCTTTTTGCATTAAAGACATATGTACCCAATTAAAATTGTCATAAGAATTACTTGACACTTTCTAGAAGTAGAATTTCAACATTTTGCGGTATCGACTTGAGTCGCCTATGACTGTTAAAGGGTAAAGCAAGGTCCAACGTTATTTTAATTGCGAACGAACTCGTATGTTCGTGAACAAGAATTTGTGTCTTGCTCAGTCTCTTCCAAACACTTTTTAAATATATATACATTGCGCACATTTTAAATGCTCCAATATATTGAAATCTCGATTTGAATTCACTAAAACCTTCCCAGACTCGAGACTCAGGAATGGCTCCGAGCCTGTAACATTATGGTAGAAGCTGGGAGTCATTGTTGGGTTTCGAGTCTGAGAATATGTTGGTGAATGCCAGGAGCGTAGCGTGGGGAGAAAATGAGTAAAGAAAGTCGATAGAGTCAATAAAATTGAAGCGAGGCGGTGTTAGTTATAACATTTATATCAAACATTATAAATTAGCCAAGCTTCGCAAGAATTCAATATTGATTTGTCAGAGGAACTTGGTTGTTGTTTGACACTGTAA
>JAULCE010235520.1:0-11107 GCA_032359355.1 Macoma nasuta | reverse complement strand
CAAAGAGCTTGATGTTGTTAATGATTTCAAATATTTAGGCGTGACTTTCAATTATACAGGAAACTTTAATCTAAATACGCAGACTCTATATGGTAAAAGTTTAAAGGTCATGAATACTTTGATATCAAATTTGAAATAACATGCAACGAAACCAAAAGTTGCCTTTCAATTGTTTGATGCTTTTTAAAGCCCTATTATTACATATGGATGAGAAAGTTGGGGATTTACAATATCAAATATATTAGAAAAATTACATCTAAAATTTGTAAAACTATCCTCGGGGTTAGGCAATCAACATGCATTGCATCTGTCAATGGCGAATTGGGTAGAAACCCTCTTTACATTATTAAATAGCTACGTATAATAAAGTATTGGTTCAAAACATGTAAATCTGGTAATATTTTAACAAACACAATTGTTGATAATGCAACTACAGGTATAGAGACCGATAAAACAAATTGGTTCAGCAAAGTCAAAAGTTTGTTGTCCAGATGTGGTTTTTTAAATGTTTGGCAAATTGTTTTAAATACAAAAGAAAGTACATTTTTATTAGTATTTAAGCAACGCTTAATAGATGAATTCCTACAAGAGTGACACAGCGAAATCTGAACAACAGTAGCGTTTAAAGCCTGTATAGAATTATTAAGAATAACTTCGGTTTCGAATCTTATTTAGACACAATTGTTTCCAGAAAACTGCGAGTGTCCCTTACAAAATTACGTGTTTCTGGACATAGTTTAGAGTATATACTGGTCGATACGATATAATTGAGAGAAATATGTGATTGTGTCAAATTTGTAATAGCCACGAGCTTGAAGATGAGTACCATTTTGCTTTAAATTGTAGACCATATAATGTCTTAAGAGATCGTTATATTAAAACCTATTTCAGAGCTAGACCTAGTATGTATTAATTTATAGAATTGCTATCCACACAGAACACTGATGAATTATATATGTTGAGTAAGTATGTATTTGATGCAACTAACCTAAGAAATGAAACGATAAACAGACCATAAGATCTCGTTGTTAGTTAGTAATCTAAAATGTTGGATATTTTACATATTGTTATATGAAGGTGCTTTTACCGGTATCAAGCATAATATACTAAAGGAAAAAAAGTTAAGCGACGTGTTAATAATGGGATTTCCCATAGGCGAACTGTATTCAACTACAACTTTATTGTTGACCGATGTCATTTAATGTTTTCTAGTGTTAAATAATCTGTGGACTTTCCCCAATAGATTACAACTGTCAAAACACGATTCGCCATTCATTTAAAGGATTGCAGTAGGTTTTAATTTTAAGCGTTATTAATGCAAAGGGAGATACTTTGAAAATCTGCCATTTTCAACTAAGTACTGCGACTTCAAAACCAGTGGCATCCCCAGTTTTAGACCGGATTTTGTTTTCTGACTATTTAACGCGTACATCGAATAAAATATCCAGTTAATTAATGGTCAAAATGTGGAAATATTGCCAAACAAGCTGTTGATGAGTAAAATGGCGCTCATTCATTTTATACTTATTCGTAAGCGTGTAAGATTATTTGATTTTGCATAACATAAAATGGTCACTCATAATAAGGCAATATCCACCCCAAAGTATGTCGCTAAACTGTTTTCCGTTAGTATATGAACATATAAGGGTGTATATATGTTTATATATACACATGTATGTGTTTATATGTACGTAAGTGTGTTATATGTTTGTATGTACGGATCTATATGTATGATGTGTGCATAATGTGTTTGTAGAGAACTAGTGTGTCAATTATGCTTAAAAAGCAAACTTCAAATTCCTGAAATGATATAACTTGATTGACTCAAAGTTGACCCAACAGGCTTCATCTGAGATCCAAACTATTTGACAATTTGATTCTATTTCTGCAAAGCGTTACGACATACCGGTGTACATGACCCCTGTCGAAGACCTTACTCAATGAGCCAATATTCAACATCCAAAAATGACTCGGGCTCCTAATTCTGAAACGAAAAAGGACCCACAGCGTTACATTTTTGTAATTAAACAGACCTTTAGTTCACTTAAGTGATGGGGATCATTTTGCGGCAATAAACCATCTGAGCTTTATCTACATTATTTCTAATAATTAAAACATTCTGTCGCAGAGTATAATACACAATTTACAAATCATTGTTTGCCATAGTGGAGAACATGTTGACATTACTCGCTAGAAAATACGACATTCTGTCTAATAGCACACAATTGACAAACCAATATTTGATCATACATGTATGGGGAGAAAATGTCTACAGTACCTGCTAGAAGTAAGACACTCTTTCTCAGAGTATGACAACATTTACAAACCATTGATTGACACATCAGGTGAAAATGTCTTCAATACTTGCTAGAAATGAGACATTGTTTCTCAGAGCATTACACACAATAATTTACAAACCAATGTTTGCCATACCAGGAGTAAATGCCTGCATGTACTGCTAAACAATAAGACATGTTTTTTACACAATATGACACATTTTTGTTTACAAACAATTGCTTGCCACAACAGAAACAAATGTCTACAGTTCTTGCTAGATGTTAATACAATCCTTCCCAAAGTAAGACACTTTATTTGATAAGCATTGTTTGTCGTACCAGATGAAAAGGTATACAGCACTTCCTAGAAAATAATTATTTCCCTCAGTATGGCACAATATTTACAAAACATTGTTAACCATACCAGGAGAAAATATCTACAGAACTTGCTAGACAATCAGACTTAATTTCCCAGAGTTTGACAGACATTTTACAAACCTTTGTTTGCTTTTAAAGGAGAAAATGTCTACATAACTTGTTAGAAATTAAGACATTCGTTCTAATGGCACACAATTTACAAACCATTGTTTGCGATATAAGTATAAAATGTTCGAAGTACTTGTTAAAATTGATAATTTTGTTCCCCAGCATGAAAAACCATTTACAAATCATTGTAAGCCATATCAAGATAAAAAGTTCAAAGTCCTTGCAAGATTAAAATGCGGTATTTCCCACAGTATGAAACACTATTTACAAACCATTTTGTGTCACACTAGGAGAAAATGTTCAAAGTACCTGCTAAAAAATACATTCTTCCCCACAGCATCACACATAACTCATAAACCATTGTAAGTCATACCAGAAGAAAATATCTACATTATTTTCTGGAAAATAAGACACTCTTAAAGATGAGAATACAATTTACAAACAATTGTTTGCCATATTCGGAGAAAATGTTCACATTACCGACTAATACAGTAAATAAGACATTCTTTTCTACAGTATGACACACAGTTCACAAACTATTTTAGATGATAAATGTTAGTTGCTGTATGCCACACAAGAAGAAAACGGGTATTGCATTTGAACAGGATGGTGTCCAGCAATGCATGGCTTATTACAGAGCAAAACACTGTTTGCTCTGCAGAAAGTATACACATGTTTGTGAGGACCTATATTAGTAGTCTGGTTTGCAAAAAGGCATTCATAAACATTAAGACTGAACTTTGAGCTGCACTTTAATTTTGACCTCTATATAATGATCTGATTATGGTTTATAGAGTACAATGTATTTGAATGGACTAACAGATCAGATTGGATTTAAATGCAGCATTTGTATTCGGCACATAGAACCTTTTAACCCATTTTCTGATATGTCATACATGTATTTAGACTCGTGTACAATGAACATATCTGATGAAAAGGATGAATATGTAGACAAAAACAGTGTCATTTTTGAATTGTTGAGAACATTTCAGGCAAATGAAGCATTTGCTCTTCGCAAGCAAATGCTCCATTTCCTACAATTTTCTCCATACTCATCTTCTATAGTGGTACCTCGAGGCGCTACTACGAAGAAAGAGGTTAATCAGGTTTGTGTTTCAGGAAAACAAGACGGAAAGTGATAAAACCTAACGTCTAAGCACCAGGTTATTTTCAAGTTTCATAATTTTAGGTCCAAATTTTGGCTCGGTCTGCTAAGCTTTTCGAAATAATAAATGTCTCAAACTAAAATTCTATTTCAGATAATGCTGTCAATTCAGAACTGTTTTACATGTAATAAATTAAATTTCACTGACACTCAATTCTTTTAGTCAAGTGACAATACTCTTTAGGGCAAAATATATGGCTGAGATTTTGAGAGAAATTCAGTGTAACTCGGTCCTGATACTTATAATTTTCAGAATGAGGACATGCAATTGGTTTGTGTCCACATATTGGACATATTGTACTGTGAGTCAGTTGTACATGTTGCATGGTTCTAGTTATATATAGAGTAATTGTGCACCTAAGTTGTCACATTTATCACATTAACCCATTCACTGCCAGGCAGGTTGTGCACATGCGCAACATTTGTTCTACTTCCGATTTAGAATTAACACATTCCCTCGACCTTTGGTACAACCATTGACCGAGTGTCAAACAGCTTGGATCAAAATGAGACGCCGATTTACTCGGCGTCTCATTTGGATCCAAGCGGTTTGTCATCTGGCGAATGGTTTTAACAAATGTCAAGGCAGTGTGTTAAGTGTTTAGCGGTAGTAGACAAACTATTGCGCATGTGCAAAACCTTCATGGCAGTGAAGGAGTTAAGTCGAATTATGCCACGCTCTAGTCTTACTGTAGCGTACCGCACCGTATCATCACGTACTACAACGCAGTTCATCAAGGACAAAACGGGTCGCTTTTGGCGGGACACATATATTCCATTTTGTCATGTATTTGCTACGGTTTAGCCACGTTGTTCTGTGCTCGACTGTGTTTTTATTTTGTTGTTGCCATGTTATTTTACGATGTTTGGAAACATTGGCTTTTTTTTCTCTAAAAATGAATGTGATTTTCTAAAATTTTCAGTTCAAGTTTAATCATGTTTGATCACGTTTTAGCCACGTTGTTACCACGTTGTAACCGCGTTACGTAACGTAGATTGATTGGTTGCTATAATGTGACACTATGACTTGGGCAAATATAAGTGGCAAATCAATGTCACCTTTGAAGTGCTAACTTTCTTTTAAAATTGTGACTATATGCATTTCAAAATCCAACCTCAAACAAAGTGCAAACGCCGGTTTTGAATTACAAGAGTGTATCGCATGGACAATTTAAATGATTTTCTCCTGAATGTTTCTCAAGCAGAGAGAAAAGTGTGGTCTGCGAAATTTATCGTTTACAGCAATTTGAAAAGTAAATCAGTTAAAATAATATTAGAGAATCAAAGAGTTTGTATTCAAAGTGTTTGCGAAGAACGTTTGGATTCGCCCACAACTTGAAAGTGAGACACTTGGCATTTGATTGGGTCAGGTGCAAGTCTTAGTTGCGTCTCTTATCGACGAGACGAGGGTTGAATGCCTCTGCAATAGACACATTTGACCCTATCTATGCTATAAAAGTATCGTCTTCTCAATCTCACGTAAGCTTCGTTTTACAATACCATCCGAATAGCGTGAACACTTGTGAAAATGTTTTGTACTGGCAAAAATGCTTGGGTACAGGTCAGGCGCCGGGATAATCACTGCCTGATTTTGATTCAAGCTGTTTCGTATATGCTACTAATGTCGCGTTTATCAGGATAATGGGGGAAAACCTGACAATTGTTGCGTGCGTGGATGCTATCTTTTTCACATTCTGAAGACAGTGACACTTAAATCTGCCAGAGAAGTCTCGAAAAATAATAAATGCAATCCTCTTATTGAAGAAACTCTTGTGAAACAGGATATCACGTAACTATTTATGGCCGATATTCATTATTACATTGGGTGCAGCATCTGAACATAATCCTTAGAACAGATGGCTTCGTCGATTGTGTCAATCGTTAAAAACCATTTGATGTAAAATGATTCAGACTGCAAACATTTGGTAAAGATTAGGCTTTTATCAAACTTAACAATTTCTTTGATAGATTGAACTGACACGTCTTTATTACAAATTAAAGTAAACAGAATAAGTCTGGGTCACTATCGAATCCCGTGTACATCGAATGTTAAAAGCAAAGTTAGACTTTAGACTTCACATTTATGTAATACTAAACAAACTTGAATGGTTTTATATTTTATCTTAAACTCTATTCTTTTGATTGTATGATGGCATCAATGACCACGAACTTATTTCAAATACGATCGCTGTCTTATGCACGTGTTCCAATAAATATAAATTTGCATACACTATAAGACATTCAAACGCTCCACCCGCTACACAATTATTCGCCTAATGTGTTTAATAAGTATGTATGAGAAATACGGAAGGTTCATGCTTCTTCATGTACATGTATATAATATTTGCGGGTGAAAATGTTAGAACCCATGCATGGTGCGTAAATAAGAGTTAAGTTGGGCACACCTTAACCGGATTGAACCCCCAGTGGCGCGTTTGACATTGACCGTTCCAATGCAATATTACTGTCTTTACTCTAGTTGTATGTCTGTTATCTGTCCTTATTTGTCATCTTAATGTTGCGAATGTTTCTTCTCACGTGTATGTGTGTGTGTGCGTGTGAATTGGTGTGAGTTTGCTGAGAAAGAACTTGTTTCTGTTTTGTTCAACTGACTGTTTGTTTTGTATGTGGTGTGTCCTGGATAACATTTTTGTCTACGTATACCTTTGGTTTTAAACAGATTTTTTGGAATAATTAGAACTGTGAGAGAGGTTGTTTCAGACGAATTATCAGCTGCGTATTTAAAGTATCGTAACTGTTATGCAAATGAAGGAATTCAACCTTTAAAAATTGTAAACACTGTTGATCCAGACAAGCAGAGATTTTTTTTATTTTTAGAATATGCTCATTGATCAATTTGATATTATTCAGTGTCTGTTCCATTCCAGCTCTCCTCAGGATAATTCGTGTTTAAGTATAAAAAAGCTTTTGATAGGTGCGAACCTATTATACAAAATCCGTCTTATATTAATCATGGAGCTATCATTTTATTTGTTAAATATGATTTCATGCTCCCCTTTAGAGTAGAATGAGTAGGGAATATGGTGATGGGTTGGGTGTGCTAAGTGCTGATAATGCATTCAATTGTTATCTATAGTAACCAATATCTAATTGATAACAGGAGACATGCTTTTATTGATCAAAGAAGATATGCCTGTTTGCATCGACTCATTGACATCATTGACCAAGCTTAGTTATTATTATTTACCCTATGTTAAAACACTCATGTTTGTCCCGCCTAATGGTCATGGAAATGCTGCCATGCAATAAAGCATGCGCAAATTATTATCAATTTCTTCGCAATCAATGAAATGAAGTAATTCATTGGAATAACCATGCTGTCAGTTGGTCTTTTTCTTTATAATATATTTGTAGTTGGAATCCCAAACGCGTGATGGCTTATTGCTGGATTCTTCTTTAGTATTATAGTCCATAATGACCATATTTTGCACCATTGAAATCAAATTGACAAAATAATCAGTGAATTGGCAGGCTAAACTTTGAGCACCCTATTTTGTGCTTACATGCTCTACTTTCTGTGTCCATCGCGGTCTTACCTGTCGAAGTTCGGTTACGGATTCCTGTTATGCAGAAACCGTCATATCACTTGGTTGGTTCTTAAAAGATCTACATAAAATATGTGTAGAGAATTTAATACTTGACGGTGGTTGCAATAAAGTATTTAAATGACTTAACATGGCCATTCTTACTTCGATATTAGGTTTGATAAGACGTCCAAGACAGTAGTTTCATTAATGACTTATTCAATGTAAATGTGATTACGTCTGATTCCATTGATGTTTTGCAATGATCTGGTTGGAATGTGCCGAGTAATTTTTCTTTTTTTTCGGCGACACCGTCACTTTGTAACTAACGTCTTCTTGCAATTGAACTGACTTCATGTTCTTTTTGACAGATATTTGTCTTCCAGAACCAGCATATATGGCTAATCTGAAATGGATGCACATCGTTGCATCATATCTTCTGCATGCACCTACTTCAGATAAGGATTTGCTTTTTTCAATTTTCAATGAGAGTTGTATGCTATTGACTAAAATGCCGTCTAATTCCCAATATTGGATTTTCGTCATTTGTTTTGCAGCTTGTGACAGGAGTATGATTTATTATTGCTGTAATGTATAAGCACATGTAGAGTTGAGATAGAACTAACACTCCGTTATGTGCTTAGATAATGAATCAACGTCTTCACCTAAGGTTAAGCAATACCCAAACGCAGTTTATTTATTTTGGTTTATATACTTTATTTAACAGATAGATATTTTATTCACTATTTCATATATATACCATGAGATATTTCTGTATTATAGCTGTGGAAAGCATCTCATGTAAAAAATATCTATTCAGCAGACGTTTCGGAAATTCTCCAAACTATCTACAAAAATTGATTTGGCAATTATCAGACAAGTTCTAGCATTTTCAAAAAAGGAGCGGGCTAATGAATTGGATAAGGTAAGATTCCTTGTTCTGGTTTTGCTTTAAAATGTGAGTGTAATCTATTGCGCAACATGTTGGCAGTTCGCCCGAGCTACCTGTGTGTTTGTTATTTTGATTAAACGTCTGCATTTTGATACTTGAAAGGTAGTGTTGATAAAAGATAACATAGTTTGCCGAAAGGGGCTTAGATTACATGATGTGACATATACCTTTCTTAAAGGTAAATCATAATGGTGCGACATGGAGGTACAAGTGTAACAAAGATACATGAATGGTATGGCGGGACACATTGAATAGGAGCCAAGTTATTAAAGGTCTTTGAGAACTAGCAGGAGCTGACAATAATACTCATTTACTTTGTAACGGATGGGTAAATAATTAAAACATTAACTATTATTGTGATTCTATTAATTTTTTCAACAAATATATTTATCAATTTTGCCAAAAAGGTATCTTTTAAAAAAAAGTTTTTCACAATTTCGGGATGACCGAAGAAAATTAACCGCAATGTATGTAAGCCTGCTAGTATCGATGTTTATCTAAATCATTTAAGACCAGCCTTTGTCGTTAAGTATAAATCTTTGCATTCATGTCGTTTGCTGTCCGGAATTAAACCACTTTTAATCCCTAGTTTTCGTTATCTTTTTCTGAAACAGATTGGTTTATGTGTTTGTTTACCATTCGAAATGATTATGCTGGTACGATTGGCAGGATGTTAGGTTGGTTGCCTACAGTGAATGCCTTCTAATGAAGAGCAGGCTTGCCCTGAATAACAACCTCATTAATTTGGCTTTTCTTAGTGGCAGCGGAGACGCGGAACGAGCGACGACTTATATTGCCTGCCAATTCATGTTTGGTTTACCTTACCTATTATTTGGCTGATGTTGATGTTAAACAATGACCAGGCAGCTGGCCCGCTAGAATGGCGACAAAGTTGTCTTTAATGCACATGCTTTTTTGAGAGTCACCTTCAATGAAAGCATCTAATGTAAGAAACAATTCAATCCAATTGAAAGAAAAAGAAAACTTTGAATTTTATCGAAATTATAGTTCGAAATCGAGCATTTGCTCATTATTTCCCACACTATTTTCAATGGTATTTGCTACAGAGGCGTCAAAAGACGATCATATGGAGTAAAGGGCTTTAATAACGAATGGCTTATTCCGACCTCGTATGACACTGCATGGACGTTGGGGACAATCTAATTTCAAAATGAATAGGAATATCAAAACTAGCTGTAGTATGTGGCATATACTCTCAGTGTTTGTCAAACACATACCGAGGTATTTGATCTGATGTCGGTTAATAGTTTAATTTTTTGCTCTATTTGAAAATGTACACTCTTCAAGAACATTATGATAATACTTGGCGTCGCAATCTATGAATATTTATAGATTCCAATAGTAAATATGCAAATAACATTATCAAGCCAGACTAGATTTTAATAGCATTTGATTTCGGATCGTGGGTATTTTTGTGTCACATTATATTGTATACGCTTTGCCTGCGTTGAAAGATAAAGCTTAATCTTTTAATCCACAAACGCGGCTTTCAGTACCTTATATAGCAGCAATTTTTAGCATAAAACATTATGGGAAATTGACCATGTGCAAAGCCTTAATTTCCCACAATGCTTTTGAAACAATTTATAGATGAAAATTTCCTTCTGTCAAGACATTACTCCTTTTTACCATTTATTTCCTTGTGGTTAAGATTGAAAACATATCGAACAAATGTCTCGCTTTTGGTTCAAATATTCATAACAAAAAGGACCATGACATCTTGTGTGACTTATTAAGACCCAATAACAATATGTATTTACATATAGCCTGCTTTTCACGGCAACGGTGATTATTCAAACAGTTTGACACATGAAACGCCTATAAATTTGGCTTTTGATCTGAATTCAATTTTTTTTTAAGTCAGACAATAGGAACACCGAATTCGAAGAAAACAGGATGTTATTGAAAAATAAAGCAGACGAAATTTTGTACAGACGACTATCTTCGTAGCTGGTCAAGGGTTAATAAGCAACCTGCGATCGTTCGCATACGCCTGGTGGGGACTTTCATATCAATAATAGTACTTTTCTAAAGATACGCACTGATCAAAGCGAAAGAAAACATAATAGTATTGAATGAGTGGCAAACAATGTAGACCTTGATCAGATGATATGTCGACCACATGTCGACCCTTTTTGCAATGACATAAGATCTGAGTTTCTCGTTGTATACATACAAGTATATTTTCACACTCAGTTGAATGAAGACACTCTTGAAATTCGCTGCAGCGTAAATGATTGGCCAGTGACATTTTGCTCCGAGTGATTATTATAAAATTTTATGTGTAGGATAGCGAGCTAGTTTATTCCTCATTTGCAACAAAATAATCTAACATCAGTTTTCGCGCCGATGGCGACAGCAGTGATTTCCTAAACCAGCTTAAACCCGGATCAGACGCCGAATATCTCGGATCCAAGCTGTTTGACACTCAGGCAACAGTGTTTTACCAAATTTCAGACGAATCGAACAAGGTTTAAATCTCAAGAAGACGATAATTCAGCAATTTATATGTTATTGGCGGCAGGATAAGTTTAATTCAAGTTTTGATGAAACATGCATATCGCTTACATGTCGACTATCAGATAAGCACGTGCACAGTTCACATCAAGCCCGCCGAGACGTGCAGTTCAACTCTTTTTATGATATCGAACGATAAGTATCT
>JAULCE010235519.1:0-18538 GCA_032359355.1 Macoma nasuta | reverse complement strand
TTTGAATTGTCTGTTCATACTTGTCTATATGTATTGTGATTGGCCAAAGGCATTGTTTTGCTGATTTTGCCGAATAACAAAACTGAACTGTTAACCCTTTATCTCATGAATAGTCAGTGTGTTCAGGACACCGTCCCTTTGGCGTATTTATGAATACTTTAACGATGTAATTGGTTTAGTCAAGGCATTGATCTGCTCGAGTTGTTCGATCTGAGGCGTACACATGTGTGTACATTAAATAAATGGTGAAGTCGCAGATAACATTGAAAATGCATATAATAATTCGTCCATGATCATACATTTAACAGTTGCTGCAGACATAGACCATAAATACTGAAGTCGTAAACCCATTATACAGTACGTCATATTGACTAGCACTTTCCTCTATAGAAGCACCCTTTAGCGCCTCTATAACCGCATATTGAAAACACTGTAGTAAATGGAGCATTGCTCCTAACGAACAAAGGCTCCATTTTCTACAATACTGTCAATACTATAAAAAAAACTATTTTTATTTTGCCTAGATTTTCATATATTTGCTCAGATTATTTCGCTGTGGTTGAGTCAAAAAAATAGCTTGCAGGGTAATATAAATATATGTTTTTGACTCTAGTTTCTAGAGAAGACAGTAAGTTCGAGCATCTCGCTGTTTATGTTGTCAAGAACCACAGTAAGTTCGAGCACCTCGTTGTTTATGTTGTCAAGAACAGCACCTCGTAGTTTATGTTGTCAAGAACCACAGTAAGTTCGAGCACCTCGTAGTTTATGTTGTCAAGAACCACAGTAAGTTCGAGCACCTCGTTGTTTATGTTGTCAAGAACCACAGTAAGTTCGAGCACCTCGTTGTTGTTGAATATCACCAAACTATTAGAAACTCACTAAATTGGCAATTTTTTTCGAGTCAATCCTATTCAAAAGAATACAATGTATTGAAGCAGTTTGTATTGTAATCATAGTACATGCTTTTGTGTAAACCAAAATATTAAGCGAAAAACGAAATGTTTTTCCCAAAGCGATAACAGAAATGGCAACTACAAAACGATAAAAATAAATCGATTAGTGGTAAGATCTTCACGTAAGTAGAGGCCCTTTACAGCTTCCGTTATGTACAGATAAAACAATATCAAGAGTGAATTAAACGCTCCCGTACATATACATGTAGTATTCAATACGGTGAAGAACAATGTTGGACGTACATGTATATAACTATGTCATAAACTCATTGTGCTCAGTACGTGAAATTGAATAAGTTTAAGACTCTCGTATCTTGTCTTTAAAACTCCGATAAGATTGTACTCTAAAGCACCCCACATTAGGTTACATTTATCGAATATGTTTGATATCTTAACCCTGTAAGATTCGCTTTTTATTTGTGAAACTATTGTGCAAGTGTTCAACAGAATGCGTCCGAGTCAGAACAAAACTGTTTTAACATATTGTTATTGACGCGACTAACATAATAAGGGTTAAACATTTTTGAACAATATTAAGTCTGTATCAAATGCAAAAAAGTAAAAACAAAATGATGGTTCACACCATGACAGACAGTCGCCATACACTGCTTAACATTTGCTACTTATTTGTTAGACTGCAGGAGACGATACATTCGAACGTAATCTTCTTTTGTAAATAAGTTATGCCAGTAGATTTGATAAAGGAAGCATACCGAACCAGTGCCGACGGGACTTCAGGTGTCACTCAACATATTGAAGGCCACTATCTATGACCAACGCGAAGAATTGAACATTTCGTTCAAAGCATCAAAAATTGATACTTGTTTCTAGATGAAATGTACACTCGAGCATGTTATTTTTATCTCTTTCAATACAAAGGTAGACCTGTGATATACGTTTAAACGCTACAGTTTTGCAAACGAAATGCAAATGATATAGAAAAATGACAATTCTGATCTGAAACAGTTTGGAGCCGGATCTGACAACTTTTTGTACAAAAAGCCCCCTCAAAAACTTTACGTGTCTACAAAGTACTTTTTGGTATATATTGTAAACTTGTGTAAAACGTAAAATTTGACTTAACCGAGTTCGAAATAACAAGATTTGAAAGTTATAAATTACTATGAGATTTGAATACTCTGTTTGAGACAGGTTCACGCAAAATCAGGCATCCGAGCATAGCTAGTTGAGATAGACGGGTTGATGTAAATATTTCTTCTATTTATTGACATTGCTTTCGGGTCAATGACTCGATAACATAAGGAAACAAATCCCAATATCCATAGCAATATGTTTCCCCACTCTTTATTTTCCCGGCGACTGCAAATGCTTCATTATTTTCTCAGGGGAAAAATTGTATCAGCTCTTATTATTACTAGGGCCGGTTGCCGACTTCTTTCATGATACATATAAAGTAAATATTTATAATGCGAACTATGCCAATAGCGCAAACAAACAAACCCCCATTTTACTATTCAAGAGAAATAAAGCGCAGAATGGTTAGTTCATGTAACGCAAGACGCAGAAAAAAATGCTGAATTGGTAAAGCGTTCTTACTGAGTGGATAGAAAGTCGATCACAAGGAAGGTTTGGATGTTACAGGGGATTCACCCCTTCACTATCGGACGAAATTATACACATGCGCAAAATTTCGTCTGCTTTACATATTTACTGAATTTTTGGCATAAATGTTGGCTGAGTGTCAAACAGCTTGGATACAGATGAGACGCCGAGTTATTCGGCATCTCGTCCAAATCTAAGATGTTTGTATATGACACTATGGTTGGTCGTTGGCAGTGAAGGGGGTAACAAAACATAGATCTATTGAGAGTATTAACCCTAAGAGGCGTTAAAATAAGTATCATTGGAGGAACGGTGTAACCTCACAGTATTTTGGTAGACTCTGCTGGTTATTGACCTCTGAAGCTATCATTATAGTATTGGCAATATTGATTTTCAAAGCCAACCTAGTGCCTGCAAAGTCGGTTTTCTTTCTTCAAAATAAGTTAAACACTAATTGTGTTACGTACTTCAATTACATGTAGTTCTAATAATATTCAATTAAGCAAAACGAAATTTCCGTCAGAATAACTTTATATTGGATTATTGTTCTAGCATTCTCTTTGCTGCCGTAATTCAATACTATTAAGGATGTTTTAAGTGGTTTCACTAGGTATAATAACAACAGTTGCGCATTTGAAATAATTAAACAAATAAAGTTGAATCTAGAATCAAGCTGATGAAGATGCTTTAAATGAATACAGTAAAACAATCAGTTAAATTAGATTCAATACCGAATCCGCATTGCACCGATACTATATGGGTCCAAGGCTGGGAAAGGGGACCTTACGGCACTGCAAACTGTGTAGACCCTGATCTGACGCGGCATTGAAAATGCGGTGTCGGATCATGGTCTACACTATTTACAGAGTTAAAACTGAATATACGAATGTCATAAACAAGTTGCAAACAACGCAGACTCTAATCGGAAGTATCTACGTTTGACCTGGGTCAACATAGTTTACAATCCTGTAAGGCCCTTTTCCCAGCTGGTGGCCCAAATTTATTTTCTTATTAACCCCTTAACTGCCTACCAGAACCATAGTTCCATATGCAAACAGCTTGGTTCCAGATGAGAGGTCGAGTAACTCGGCGTCTCATTCTGACACTCAGCCAATCTCGTTCAAATTGCCAAAAAATTATTGAATAAGTGAAGAATGAAGCAGACGATATGTTGCGCATGCGCAGAATTGCTTCAGGTAGTTGTGGGGTTAAAAAACATCAAAACGCACAAGATGCGCACAATGCAGTGTGTTACCGTAGCCTGTGTATTCTGTGAGTGTTTAACCTTTTCGTTTATATGTTTGTCAGGGTGACCATAACTGGACCATGAAAAATCCGGAGATCTTGGCAAATATCAGTCACATTTATGCGTGCTACGGAATAAACTATGATGACAAATGCAAGCAGCATGGGCCACAATGAGACGCCGTGTAACACGGCGTCTTATTGTGACCCATGCTGCTTGCAATTTTAGAAAAAAATGGTTATAGAGAATATTTCTAAAATCCGGAAAAATCCGGAGATCTCCGGGAAAATCCGGAGAAATGGTCGGCCTGGTTCGTCATATTTTTACGTAACCGAGCCGGCATAGAATCGGATCGAAACCAGTAACTGTTAATCGTCAATTTACCAGGATTTAGTGCTGAACTTGGGCAAACCACAAGATAAGCATATGATCCGGTTTTTCTCTCAACGTTTACTAAATTTCTCAATAGGAGATCTTGCTCAGTCTCGAAACTTCAACTACAAATGTCGACCTTTATTTAAATGCAACTTTCAGGAATGTTTGACTGTCAGTGAAAATCCAAAGTTTCATCCAAATTTATTTTTTTCATATAAAGCAAGATCTCAGCCTGAGAAGTTTAGTGAACGTCATGACAGGACATCGGCAGACGGCCGACATTTACACAGACGATGGCGGAGGACAATTTGATCTGGAATTGTTAGGGGACAGTGAATACGTCCCTAATCTACTCTGGGAAATCAATTATGCTCGAAGAATTTGATCAAGCTGACACGGAGGTGCTGGTGACGACGGCGGTGCCTTTGTTAGTGTGCCTGATTGAAGGCTTCTGTCTGAGTGGTCCATGAGAAAGCAGCTCCTTCCTGGCCGTGTAGTCACCAACCCTGCCTCAGACTCGAGGTTCAAGAACGGAGCACAGGTTCTACCGGAATGGTAATGACTGGAAGTCATTCTTGAGTCTCAGGTTTGAGAATTGACTGATAGTGCTGGTTTTCACCAACAAATTATCAGAGTCTGACTCAAAAATGACTTCAAGCCTCTACCAATCATGTATAAGTTTCACAGGCAGACCGAATGTTAGTGATGTGGCAATAAAATTGAATGAGATGTCTTATGTTAAAATTTTGAGTTTGAGCAAGATCTCGACTCGAGGCGCTTAGTGAAAACCGGGCCAGATCTCAGTTTAGCCGACCTTCTCAATATATTATGTTGCTCCTAAAGGGGCTTTACTAGATATCTCCCATGACAACACTTATAACACTTACATGTATATAGTTTGACTGCCAGTGAATAATGGCATTTGTTGCTGACAGTCGAATGATGTGGCAAATACAGCAAAGAGACCTAGGTTCATATTCATAAAGAATCTTAAGTACAGTTTAAGTAACCTTTGAGGTAGCTTACATGATTAAGTAAGTTTATTTAGAGAGGAGCTAAAAGGCGCTTCTGTGGAGCAAAGGGTTAACCCTTTCCTCCACAGAAGTGTCTTATAGCGCCTCTTAACAAAGAATGCTTAACAAAGTTGATTGAAAACTTACTTAAGTATAAAACTTAAGTTTCTTTATGAATATTGGCCCAGGTGTAGAAGCTGCTTGGTAAACTTTCAGCCTGGTCTCGCTTTTATTCAACAACTAACTCAAGCTGAGACTTTGCTCAATCTAGAATATTAATAGCTTTCATTTATGTCACTGAATTTAACATTCAACACATGCTTCAATGGAAACTGAACTCGGAATAAAAATTATTATTTTACTTGTGGATAGATCTACGTCAGGTACTTATATGTTTCAAACTACGTGTAATTCGGAAACATAGGATCATTCCTGCCGACGCCGACATAACGAGGTTTTATTAGACAGACTATTACAAAACATATCGGACTGACTTTTGCTGCAAGTTTTACTCCCTGTTTTATTTCATTATCATTAAGACTGTAAATGTTATCTCGTGTGAGCAGAACAATTTATTTCAGACTCGAAATCGATTTCAAGTTAGGTGTAATATTATACATAGCCTTTCTATCTGCATTGAAATCTAGATATAGCTATCGGAGGATATTAGTTCCGTTATTTGGTTCCCGATAAATAATTGCCCATATTTAATATCAAGCCTGTACTCGGTATTTCTGACGATAGTAACATCAGCTAATTAGTAAGACGTGAAAAAAGATACATTGAACAGTACAAATTGTATTGACAGGGGAAAATAATTATGTTTCTTCACAATAAATACAACAACCTAAACCAATTAATGATTTGCATTCTGCTTTAAATAGAAGGCATCACAAAGGTGTGGAAACACGATTACCTTCCACAATCAACGTGTCTTCTATGAACATTCATTAACCCCTTCACTACCGGAAGCAGCATTGCGCATGCGCAATATAACGTCTGCTTCATTGTCAAACTTAACAGATTAACTTAGATTTTGGCAAAGTTATTGGCCGATTGTAAATACAAACTTGGATCCGGATGAGACACCGAGTCACTCGGCGTCATAACCGGATCTACGCTGTTTGTATATGGCACTATGGTTCGGGGTAAGCAGTGAAGGGGTTTAATGTTCTGGGCACTATTAATAGAGAAAAATCACGAAAAAAGCCCAAAGCTATATCTGGAAATCCAACCAATAATATTTACATTACTGCGGACGTGTGCACGTGTATGCTTCTGTTTATTTGATATGCTTTATTGTGTGCAAAACCAGAAGCAATATTGTCCGTTTGAAGTTAATGTCTGCTTCCTGGTTATATTGGCTTTAATTGTCGGCCCAAAGTGCACACGATTATAATACAGAAACTTGTTGAGTGACAATGGACCCTGGATTAAATTACAGATTCGAGCAATTATATTTATATATACTCGACTCCTGATAGCTTGTTATCTCGAATTCTGAACCAAATGTGCATTGATGTTTATTATGAGATACGTGCCAAAGTTGCTGGATAATTTCTTTATTAAGATAAACTTTCAAAATTGCCTGAAGTTCACAATTCCTACTTATCAAATAGTCTCTCGACTCCGACATAACGAGGTTCGACTGTATATGTATCACTGGGCGCGACTGTATATGTATCACTGGGCGAGACTGTACATGTATCACTGGGCGAGACTGTATATGTATCACTGGGCGATACTGTACATGTTTCACTGGGCGAGACTGTATATGTATCACTCGGCGAGACTGTATATGTATCACTGGACGAGACTGTATATGTATCACTGGGCGAGACTGTATATTTATCACTCGGCGAGACTGTATATGTATCACTGGGCGAGACTGTATATGTATCACTGGGCGAGACTGTATATGTATCACTCGGCGAGACTGTATATGTATCACTCGGCGAGACTGTATATGTATTACTCGGCGAGATTGTATATGTATCACTGGGCGAAATTCGAGGACAAATATTTCAAACTGTTTATATCAAACACGCCGAGTATCTTATACGTCAAACTCCGAAAATAGTTTCTCTGGCTACTTTTCAAAAGAAAAATGAAGGAAATTATTATCTGAAAATTGCTACAAATAAGCAGCAGGGTGAATATTTCTGAGACAAAACAAAAGAGTCTAATACCAAAAGTTCATGCTCATGGCGCGCAAACTCGCCATTCTCCAAGCTTGACAGCGTACGTATATTGTGCAAAGTAATACATACAAAACATTTTCAATACTATTAGGTTTTAATTCTCTAACACTTTCTCAACTCATTCGGATTTGGCCATAATAGCTCTGTTGTAACCTTTGTGCACCAAACTTCTTAAGATTTGACAAAAATATGAGATCCTCAGATATGGTAATAGTCCTGAGATTTAGGAAATATCCTTTGAAATGATGGTCATAAAACAGTGTGTAGACGGCATTTTGCTCGTGCTACGGGTTAAGTATAATGTAGACAGCAGGTGCATGTGTGTTGCATGTTCTGTAATTAAAATTCAGTTCGCAGACTTCAATAGTGATGCTAATTAGGTTATTTGCATCGTAACTAGTACATGTAACTAATGGTTCCAGATAAAGTGCGTTTTCATATTCAAAACCCCTCATTTACTCATTGCATCTGATGGTGTGATCACTGGTTACTTGTAGGATCGTCTAGGACACACGGTCGTAACGCCTGGTCATACCTCAGGGTGTAGAGGAGACATATATGAACTAGTACATGTAAGTACACCTGTTTTATGCACACACGTTTATCTAGAGCCCTGTGCCAGCTTGTCTCAATCAATGCAAACTTCTCGTATATTTTGATTGAAATTAAATCATACCTGGCACGTACATGTAACAGTGTTTTCGAGACAAAATAAACTAAGTCAAACTTCAATTATTCGAAGTTGTGGGGACTATTTTTACAAGTCAGAATCACTCGAAATTCGCACGTCGAGTGATTCTGACTTGTGAAGATAGTCACCGTTTGTCGTAACACTCAGGTCAATTATAGATCAATTTGAATGTCAACTATTTATCCAATAATTACAGTTGTTCTTTTTGTTTGTTTATTCATTCCAAGTTAAGCGTATAAAACGTTTTTGTATTTGACAACAAAGGATTAATTAAAATCCATATAAGAGTTAATTATTCATAATAAAACCCAGAAAAGAAAGCATGAAAACCATCCGAATTCAATTCACTGATATTATTTAATATTGACATAATAAATCTAATTACATTTCATGTAAAACGGTATCAATGTGCCCAGGAAAACGCTTCCAACGATTCGGGGATCCTTCTAGAGCATAAACCTAAATAACTATCCGTTCGTTTGGAAACCCGATTTACTATATCGATTAATGTTATGGAAAAAATAACCTGCCTCTGCGCATTGATTAGGATAGCAAATATTTGTAATACAAATTAAGCCAATTAGGAAAAAGCTATAAATAGACTCTGTCTTATTTATGTATTGACAAAGGAACTAATTGCATTATTTCCTATAACAATACGTACAAGAACGGAGAAAATAAAACAGCTGATTGTACTATATTGTATTACAACAATCTCTACAGCGCGAGTACACAAATAACTTTAGGCCGGATCTAATTAAATTGAAACCGAAATCGGAACCGAATCGGAATCGAATCTTTTAGGTGTTAACCTATTTTTGTTTTAAACTGTCAATAGTTTTCCTATTGACTGACTGCACCGAGACATTATTGGTCGATCCTTGGCCTGTAACAATACTGAAACTAATTACTTTCGCTCAACACTCCCTGCTGTTACAACTGCTATACTATTTGACACTCATAGTATTACAATCTTTAAAAAAGACAAGTAAGTTGACCTTGATTAATGTTATATCCATTGTCTTCGCACTGCGTTGTTGTATAACCGGTTAAGGAAAGGTTTTTCTCCCACTGTATTAACCCAACCCCCATGCTACGCTTTATACATCGTGTTATATACGGTGTATAAAACGCACCATATAAGTTTTGAAAGTTTTGAGCCGCTTTCGCCGTGCAATCGTTTCGAAGACTGTTAGAACGATTCGTCGTTTCCGATTCCGGTTTTAATTTGATTATGTTCTGTGATATATTAACTCATGGACGCATCTTTGTCGACCTAGAATATACTGCGGTAGGGACGTTTGTTTCATACTATTCGCGATTCATTTGCGTTATGTTTAAATGGGAAAGAAAAGCGGTCTTCCTAATGCAACATGTTCTGGTCGAAATCATTGTTAAGTCATAAAATCCGTCTCAAAACACAGCACCAATAATATAATAATAATAATCGCAGTAGCTGTTAAGTCTTCTGCCACGCTGAGGAATTCCTGTAATTATCCTACACACTGGGATACTTATTTCACCAATTAATGAGTGTGTGTTCACAATGGTCAAACTAGAGACAAACCGTGAAGATCCTGTAGGAGCAGTCTGATCAGGGTCTACACTATTTGTACATGCCCTGCTGGTGAAAGACCTAGAGTTAACACGGGGTCTTGGCTTTGATCAATTCAACTTCAATCGTCTTTGATAACGAAAAAGCCAAAAAGGTTAAGGAGTGCTATATGAACAGTTCATGTTATCAGAGCGAAGATTAATGGCACAGATTCGTTTCTTTCAGTTTGCGTTCTGCGTTATCTTGCATGTTCACTCGTCTTCCTGCATGCAACTCCACAGTTGTACCTTGTACGTTATGTTTCGTATTGGATGAAAGAACATTAGGTAGTCTTAATGAGCTGAAGAAGAGTAGGCATGTACTGAAATGTATCTAATTAACGGATTAACAGACTAAGCTACCGATATGGTGCGTTTAAATATGGCATACAAACCGTGTCTCAGAAACCACGTGATGTGATTTACAAACCGGGTTATGCGGATTTGAACCACCAGTACATGTACGTATACCTTATCGCATGACCGACGTAAAAATCTTTTGTTGACGGGAGTGCGATATATCCCAGTATGGGAATACATTTGGCTTCCGGGTGCGATAACAGGAAATAGGTCACAGTTAAAGCACAGTTGGGGGTGCGATAAGTGAAAGTAGGGCACAGTATCAGCACACTTTTATGAGCATGCGCACTTAAATTCAAGTCGACTTTTCATTGGTCGTTATCCCTTCATTAAAAATTGACAACGTTCTCTTTTGACAATCAAGGAAATACCCTTTGTGTATTTATTTTGTTTGGCTGAAAAATATAAAATGGCTTTTTTGTGTTCATTACATAAAGCAAAATCGTATGACAGCCGTGTGCGAAAACGATCGTCTGCTAAAATTTTCTGCTGCTGCAATTTTAAATTTTATCCGATTCCTTTGAATTGTTATGAATTGTTTTTTCAGAGTGCATCAGATGACAAGACTTACAAAAAATATTAATATATCATGCGATTAAACAGTTATAGCACTCGCAAAATAGCTGTAACTATAACATATTGTCGCTTCGAAAATGGTCGGTTTGGATTCGGGTATTTATCCATGACACACTCTTGTGGTCGCCCCAGAACCTGTTACGCGCTGGTAAAGTCCTTTTGTGGGTGCTACAACTATTACATAGTGTCGCTTCGAAAATGGTTATACAGATCGATTCGGTTTGGATTCGGATATTTTTTACGATCTAACCCGTTAGACACTGTGCACTGACAATCTGTACAAGTACAGACGCCGAGTTACTCTAAACTGTCTCCAAACTGTTTGACACTTACTGTTATAAAATCCTCAAATTTGACTAGAAATTTTGTCTAATTTTATTTTTATTTCGTAATCGTGACGTGTGCGTTGAGTCGAGCCGGTAAAGAACTGCATTTCTCTCACAGTAATAAATGTCCATACTGTTACAATGAATCGACCCCTTGGACGGATTCTATGGAACGCTTCGACTGTCTTATTGTAACGACTTATGTTCCAATGTGTGCAAACTCTATTATGTTATGTACACTCTTTGTTATGACATGTGTAAACTTCATTATGTTTTGAACAATCTTTATTTTGTCATGTAAAATCTTGACTGTGTCATGGGTAACCGTTTTTATGTTCTGTGCAACCATTATTATGCCAAGTGCATGTTTTGTTATGTTATGTACAATCTTTATTATGGCACATGTAACCTGTTTTATGTTCTGTACAATTTTTATTATGTCCTGTGAACTATTTATTATGTTATGGACATGCTTTATTATGTCCAGTACAATTTTCTTTATATTATGTGCGCATATTTATATATCATATGCAGCTTTAAGTATTTGTTATGTAGACAATTTATTGTGTAACACACTTTGAAATTCCGAGCAACGAAAAAACAAGAGTTGTTAAATTATTGGAAACAGTGGTGGACATTATTATTAATTAGAATAATTATTACAGACATAACTAGTTCTTATTCCCTGTTCCTTTTCTGTCCTCTATCCATATATGGAATTTTGTTTGAATATCTTCAATATAATTGGTGTTGTACTCCGGACAAGAAAACAAAAAGGACAAATAGGAACTACTATATAAATATTGCAGGCTTAGTGCAGTTCTCCTACACTACACTTCCACTCACTGCTCTGAACCTACATAGGAAATATCACCGGAATTATCACCGGATAAGAAAATGACCAAATAGAATAACAGTTCTTACACTCTGTACGTCATTCATTTCTTAAATTCGCATTATGGTTAAGATCGCTAAATACTTTGTTTGGTGAACTAATTTACTTTTTGCAGAACTGGAGACCGACGAAATTATTCGAACGTGTTTCCGGTTGTCTGTTAAAACAGTGTCCTTTTCATTCCATAATTTGGGTAAATCTTCAGTGTCGAGAGAGTATAGGACAGCAAATAATTCTATAAGTTTGTGGTAATGGTTTAAAAATCAATATTCACGGGTCCAAAGGTTGGGGTATCCGGCGGTCCGGACCCAATCCCTAGGCAATTCCTGAAAAAGATCCCCTAACAATGAGAAAAAATGTCAGGATACCCCTGAAACATACTAAAAAGGTACCTCCTCTCACCCCTAAGACAACCCACTTCACCCTGAGAAAATTGTCGGATTTCCACCCTTTGGGAAAAATGGCTGGATCCGCGTATTTTTGATAAATTCACTTTTTGAGATAAGAAAAATTGATGACAAAATTGGCACTTCGTCCTTCTTATCTTTGATTTCGGATTTAGGTACATTTATGCTTTTCCCCCTATGAATTGACGTAAAACTAGTTCACAATAATATAGATGTTATATTAACACTATTTTAATGCATATTTTAAATCAATAACGACGTTATAACTGTACCACGTTATAATAATTGTAATGTCACCTAAATGCTCTAATTGAATCCCGGCTCCCGGATCCCGGATCCCTGCATTTTCCCCCGTTTTATTTTACCGGTGCATCTTGAAAATCTACCCGTTCATGTTATCTCGTCATCATAATAAACTTACCACATAACGAAATAGTGTGTGTACACCGTACAATGAAGCAGTGACCCCACGTATTGAAAAATGCACAATATGTGCCTACATAAAGGAAGAACGAATTTAAAGAACAGAATGAAGAACGTACATAATAGAGATTGCTCATAACAAACTTAACGTTTTACATAGCACGATAAAATTCACACAGAACATAACACAAGTACACACAGCATAATAAACAAACGGCATACCAAACTAAAGATGCACATATTAAAATAAACAGGATATATCTACATAACATAATAAAGTTTGTACATGTCATAATAACACGTATACAGAACGTAATAAGGTTTGCACATGACACAATAAAAAATCACACAACATATGACATAATAAAGGTTGCACACAATCGAACGAAATTCGTCATTACAAGACAGCTTAGGCGTTCCATAGGATTCTGTCGCGTTATGTTTACGTCCATGAAATAAATGTCTAGATAATAACTGCTGATACTGGCGTTTTTATTCGACAAAAGATATGTGGGGGGTATTATTTTTATCATTTTTAATTGCCCCAAGTTCGATTTTAATTCGAACTTCGGATAGTTCGAAATAATATACGCCCAACTTCGAGATCACGAGGAACGACAGTAGAGTTTTTAGATAGCGATTGCCCCAACAGGGACTGAATCAAAAGATAAACAAGATAAATGTAATTGGCGCGAACCAAGAAATGATTGGATATACCGTCAACTGTCACAGATGTATGTCATAATTATAAATAGAAATAAAGTGTTTCTAGTCGGTTCATAATATTTTGTTGATTGTTCAAAGCTTGCGTTTGCGGCATAAACGCATACATGTACACCTCGACACACAGGCAGACGATGGTGTCAGCATACGTGTTTCGGCAATGAACTTCGGTTAAGTCATTTAGGCAATTTATCGCTCAGCCTGATTCTTTGATCTCATAACGAAAATGGAATGGGGCAACTAGAGTTCACAAACTGGTTAGTATATTGTTGGGAGTAATTATTTCGGCTAAATTAGCACAGCTTCATATGTAGCATACGTGTACATGCTAAACTCTAAAGCAGAGCTGCAGATAGCTTGCGTGATCCTTATGCTGAATTATTCATTTCCTCAGTAAATCATAGGATGTAACATTCGTAAGTAAGAAGTGTCGGGAAAAGACAATTCTTACGAATGGTCTCACCATGGGGTATACTGAAAAAGTATGGACCCCCTGACTCAATAACCTTTCCAGGTTGCACAGCTCAAAGTGCCGTCTCTTCAAATTCTTGTTTGATTCTTGATCAAGACACAAAACACCTGCATGCATGGAGCTTTCAATGGAGACCACGAGTAAAATGAATAAAATATACACGCACGTATGTGTAAATGTTACGATTAATGAATATGTTACAGAGTGAAATGGAAAAAACAAACAGTCAATAAAGGGTTTGACCTTCATTTTATTCCGTGTGACGTTCCTGCAATCCTGTATATATATGTTAAGATATTAAGTAAAACAATAGACACTCCCCGTCGTCATGATAAGCTGTTCAGTGACACTCACACACTCTCGCCGGCATAGCGTTAAAGTAGAGACTTTCTTCGTCGCAATACATACATGAAACACCAGCAAAATTAAACATAGAAAATATATTTAGCTATAAACATTGCACAATAACGTTATACAATTTTGATCGTTTTTAATACAGTAGGAGAAACACTATGCTTTACTGCTCTGGCGCTACATTAAACGCAATGCCAATTAAGTACAAGTGAAATAATAGGGAAGAGTGACAGTTAATCTTCCTGTCACACTTGAAGACTTTATTATTATAATTGTCAAAGAGTTTTATGCCAGGTCAAACTTTAAGCAAATCAGCATCTGATCTGATACCAAACTATTTAGAAGGGCTTTGCATTGTTTAGCGTCTAACGCTTTATATAATAAATGCTGGTGTTTCTGTAACTGTAAGGAGTAGTTAGGCATTTTGAAGGTTGATAGCGTTACAGATTTTATACAGTAATCCTTAGAAGGCGGTGTCTGATCAGGAACTTCTCAATTTATTCCAAACTTAAGGATTTCGGAAAGTCAAAGTTTATTTAATTATTTCTGTTATTCATACCCCTGACACTTTTAACTTTGGCGGCGAAAGGGATAATCACGTGTTATTTGTCCTAGTCATAGTCAGATCGTGCATTCCACAAATACATTGTATGTTATACTAATTCGACCGTCTATAAAAGTGCGTTCTCAGAAGTATTTGAATGTCACAGCTGCGGAGGATGGCATGAGTAATTGAGACTTAAGCGATTAAAGACGGGGAATCCCGTTTTCATTAATTCTTATCCTGATCCTGCATACGCTATACCTTGTTGTCATCGCACGATCTTGACTCAAATTAGATGTTATGACTTTGAGTAACCTATCCAATCTACCATCAATGTCGGTTATATCGGATTCGGATACACTTTTCATTGACTCATATTATCCTGTGTTTTAATTTTATTCGAACTTCTGATAATTCCAACAAATGAAAATAGCCCACAACGTTGACACGTGTCCACAAAGCAAACACCTACGCTTTTGGTTGAATTCTAACTTAAATTAATGGCCACGTTGTTTATTATATGTAAGCATTAAGATTGCCGGCTGTACAGAGTAGTAGTATAGTATGTGGTAAAACATGCTGTAATATTTTGTGTATCGTTTCTCACAGTCACACCAAAAAAGCCGAAACAGATATGTATCGATTATGTATTTTCTGTATTTTGGAAGAATTTCCTCAAATAAGTTTGACTTGCAATGTCCGCGGTTTATTCTTACACTGCTTTGACGGACTATCGATGGGAATTATTGTCTGTTGACCGCCTTCTCCTACTAATCTGCTTGCCCGATGATGAAGACCCCTGGCTGGTTGAAAATGTTGAAGGTGTTCTGACGTCCCGATATTTGCGTAATATTTTATCCAGAATCCCGGTCGGGAATATGTAGTTAATTTGAGTTCATATTTTAGTTTTCATAGAGGGATCAACAATCAGAGTAAAAATAGCTCCAAAACTAATACTAGGCTACTATCCGCTTTGTTCAGCCTTTATTTCCTCATCCCAATCTTCCCGAGGATTAATGTCCTTTTCTAGAGAGCCATCATTTGTCCTGTGCTCTAGCTGAGATAAGATATTCACTATTTTCTTCGACGATTTATTAATATAGTGCAGTTCCACTGTCAGTTGCTCGTGTCGTAAGCTCAATTCGTGTAGCTTATTAATAAGTACATCGCGCAATTCCTCCATATTCAAACAATACAAATGATATTTCAGCACCTATATAATTATATACCCAATTCTTATTACAAATTCTGTAATGTTAGGAGAGAGGACATTCCGTTTGACTGGTTGTATATAATTTACTTACAAATTCTTGTCTGCAGTAAAGCCTTAACTGCTAAAACTCGGCGTTCGTATACAGTAAAACGCTCGCTGCGCGCGTAGAGTTCGCGCATCAGTGATTCCGGAGTTTACCTCTTACCGTGGGTAGAACCAGCACGCCTACGGCCGTCGGTTTCGATTGCGGCATGCTATATTTTACTAAAGATTCTGGATCGTTACCGATCGGCGTTTTCCGTCGTCCAATGGGCGGACTCGTGCGTTTCCGTCGTCCAATGGAGAGACTTCGGCCGGCCTCGTGCGTTTCCGGATTAAGGGGAGAGAATCGCGAGTTTGCACATAGAATATTATATTTGCACACAAGATATTACAGCATATTTTACCACATACTATACTACTTACATCAATCCTAGACGACTTAACAGTAGACCACAATTCATTACGGTATATTGAGTTCCGGTTTATGATCTCGCATGTCAACGAGTTTCTTCTCAAATCCCCATGGAGTGACCACTCATTAAAATCGTCTTTTCAAGACGATTCTTACGAGTGTTCACTCCATAACGTTTGATGTAGAGCTTAGAATATTAACATTTCATATATTATGCAAGTTATCTGGAGCCCTGAATCTGGAATTCACCGTAACCGCAATGCATGATGGTCTACGGGCTAACTGTACTACAGGGGTTGACCGCTAGTATTTAAAAAAAAAAAACGCCATGGCTGACAACCTGTACGCAAAGTTTTGATTTAGACAAGACGCCAAGTAACTCGGCTTCTGATCTGGCTCAAACATATATGACAGTCATGGTGATAAAATATTCAAACGAGACCAGAATAATGTCATTTGTTTTCATTTAAATTGCGCAAAATTAGCGTTTAAACGAGAAAGAATAACCTCCACCTAGACAACTACGCTTTATGCAAATACATACGAAACATGTATGCCGTTTTAAACAAGTTTTGACTTTATATGTGGATTTATATGATCAGAAAATAAATCCAGCAGATCGTAATGAATTATTAACATAAGAGGTTAATGTCCTTGTCCGTTATGCAACCGTTATGCCATGCTATGTGCTTTAAAAGAATAGTACGCTCTTCAGATTATTAAACTAAAATCACGCTATTCCTGTCTCGACATTGATGTATTGTGCCCTTTGTAAATGTCTGCAGTATGCCTCATGCTAGGAGGAATATTACAGTCATGTTTTACTTAAGCAGACAATACCGTGACTGTTTAACCGTTTACTCCATAATCACACCTTTTCACGCCTCTGCACAAGATTATTCGTGTAAACATTGTTGAAAATGGAGTTTAAATGCTCCATTTTAACAATGTTTTCAAACCTGAAAATTGGTATTTTTCTTTCATCTATATATGTTATCATATTCAGCATATACTTTGACTGTGATTTAGTCTAAATAAGGCATACACATGTAGGGTCAACGGTTAGGTCTACGGACGCTCGAATAATTACTATTTTTATCTTAAATATATTTTCATAGCTCTCAGAAACCGCATGATGTGCTTTATAAAGCGCGTCATGAGGGTTTTGAGAGTTTGAATTGAATACATGTTCATCTTTCGAAATCGGTACAATCCCTTTGAAAACGATTGTACCATTTATGTGTTGAAATTATTGGCTTGGTGTCAAGCAGCTTAGACTCAGACTACAAGTAGAGCTTCTTCTTCATGTATCCGTTATCCATGTCGCCATTTAAAGGACTACTTTATAACAATTGACACTTAAGAGTGGGAAACACGCTATTCTGTTCAAACAAAGTCGTTTGAAACCCGTTTATTAACCCTTTCACCGACATAGGCGACTCAAATCGACATTGCAAGAAAGTGAAGTCCGAGATCAGACGCCGACTTAGAAGGCGGCGTTTTATCAGGGACTTCACTTTTCTGCAACACAATTTGTTCCGAATATAAGGGTTTCGGAAAAGCCAACGTTCAATTAATTATTTTTGTTATTTATTATGTTAAAATACGCCGTGGGTACATAATTATATGACACCCTGCTGAAATCATTCCAAAATATCACGTGGTCTTTTCCGTAATGCAGTTTATGTATATATCAATGGCCTCAATAAATATGTTTTAATTAGGTCATTGTTCATATAATTTTTCCAAAGATAGTAATGTATTTACCAATTCAAATGGTTTAACATGAAGGATAATATCAATGTTCGGGCGAGTGATACTCTCTCTCTCTCTCTCTCTCTCTCTCTCTCTCTCTCAATGTGTGCCCGTCTGTCTCTCTATATATGTGCCTGTCTGTAGATCTATCCGTGTTTATCTACAGGGTATCCAAAAAAAAATGCAACACCTCCTATAACCGTTTATATAATAAGTGGCAAAAATCAAATACTGTTATACATTATAATAGCTTAAAGGCAAAATATTTCTACACAAGTTGGTGAAATTTCATTTGCATATTTCATATACTTATTCAAATAGAGCGCTTTTATAGAAATTGCTCAAAAACCGTTTTGCACAGGTTTTGGTTATTTTGACTGAAGTCAGAACACGCCACACAG
>JAULCE010235408.1:0-11108 GCA_032359355.1 Macoma nasuta | reverse complement strand
ACACTATAAAATACAATTATCCTCTATGTGTCATATCAGAATAAGTAATAACAATTAGTACAATAAGTATAATTTTTATGTACATTCACGCATACTATTAAGTGACAAAGTGAGCGACTCGGGAAATATTCGCTAATGAATACTTATTTAGTAAATAACGAAATTAAAACACAATGACACTTTCAATACGATTGACTCGTCCAAAAACGACTAGATATTAAAAAAAAACATTTGTATGAAAAACCTCTGCGAATTTGCCAACTTTCACCTCGCCCGGTGTTTGGCCACACGCACGAAAATGCCATTTAAAAATGAATAGCATACTGTAAGATGAAACTTACTCATTTCTTTTTAAAAATGTGATACTGTAGAAAGAACCAAACAATCTCAGACTAAGCACAACGAAAACTCGTGCGTAAGCACGTAATGATAACGTCATATATAAGAATATTCACGTTAACATTTTAACGCTTTCCTATAAATTATATACAAGAATTTATGTACTCTAACCCTTAACAGAAGATATAAAATTAAGCATGATGACACTAAAATTAATAGATACAAGAGTAAATAACTCCCAATTCTTAATCGTCTGTAATCATCTCTCATATTTCATTGTCTTACAATCAACAACACAAGTAGCTTTCTCCTATCTCCGAAGGAATGCTGAGAATTTGAATCCCCTTTCTGGTTCTGTCGACCTATGGATTAGCGTCTATCTGTGACTATATCTGAAAAGGTATCTCGAAACAGTTAAACAAAATCTTCTGATGAAAAGAAAATCTGTTAAAGACAAGCTTGCACTAAAAAGACTGCCAAATATCAGTATACCATTAAAGCAATTGCGAAACAGCAGCTTTCTCTGAACAACGCCAAGTGTTAATCCATTATCGACATCATACTTATATGCCAATATAAGCGACTGCAAAAAGAAATTGTCCCCCAAAAAACATCACATGACAAAATAAAAGCTATTGTTAATTGATATCAGCTGACAGCTAGCAACTTTCATCTAAACGCATCAACATCCGTCGAATGACAGCAACCGCCAATTCGCATTTCAGCCAAATGGCAGTTTAAACCCACCCACACCAAAAGGCAATATCTATATCAACGAACTAACAAGGATGTACTAATGGAAATATCCCAGCTACCAAGTAGCAGTAACGACTCAACAGCCACCAAGAGGCAGCAACCGCCAAGTGGTAGTTTATTTCAACACATCAAAAGCAGCCAAGTGGCAGCAACCGCCCAGTGGAAGTTTCATATCAACAGCCGCCAAGTGGCAGCAACCTGGCCAGTGGCAGTTTCTAAACACGTCAACAGCTGCCTAATGGAAGCAACCACCCAGTGGCAGTTTAAACCAAAAAACACCAAGAGACAATATCTATATCAACAAACGAACAGAGATGTAAATATTAATAACAACTAACAAGGATGTACTAATGGAAATAACTCAGCTGCCCAGTAGCAGTAACGTCTCAACCGACCAGTGGCAGCAACCACTCACTGGCTGTTTATCTCAACAGACGCGTAGTAGAAGCAACCGCCCAGTGGCAGCTCAAACCCAACAACACCAAGAGGCATTATCTATATCAACAGGTGAACAGGAATGTTAATATTTAAAATTGCCAAATGGAAATAACTCAGCTCCGAAAATGCAGTATCGTCTCAACAGCCGCTAAGTGGCAGCAACCGCCAAGTGGCAGTTAATCTCAACACATCAACAGCCGCCCAGTGACAGCAACCGCCTAGTGGCAGTTTCAGCTCCACATCCGCTAAGTGGCAATATCTCTATCAATATAAGAACAAGGATGTAAATATTAATTATTGCAAAATGTAAATAACTCAGCTGCCAAGTAGTGGAAACGTCTCAACAGTCGCCATGAAGCAGCAATCGTCAAGTGACAGTTTCATTTCACCAAACGACACGTGGCAGCACGGTCCAAACACTCAGTGAAATTATTCAAATAACGAAAGTAAACGAAATACCAAAAGTCAATTTCATTTATCTTGTTTATTTTTAAAAAAAAATATAATCTTGTCCGAATGCTTCTGTATAAAAGCTGCACATAGTTTCAAGAGAAAATTCACGGCAAATTGCATTATTTTCAATTAACGACCACCAACTAGTAGCGAAACAGCCCACTAACTAATTTAGATTTATCAATATCATCAAAAACATCATGGTCATCACCAATACTATAGCTAAGATGCGTTGAACTCCACGTGTTCTCCTCTCAGTCAGAACACAGGTAACAGTGGTCGAGTAAACGCCTGTCTCGATCGGCTACCAATATTCAGCGAAAATTAATACGTTTTGTTACAGCAATGATTAGACCTCGAATAGCTTAGACCTGTGTATCTCATACAAAGCCCGCTTTAAAGGGTAACTGCACGAGAATCACGAGATTCTCAACCCTGAATAAGCCTACCACATGAATAAATACACATCCTTTGGAAGACTGTCACGTAAACAACTTGTTTGTAGTGACCTGTGCAAACAGCTTACAGATTGATCAGATGGCGAGTAACTCGGCCTTTAGTCAAGCGCCAAGCTGTTTGACTCAAATATTGTACTTATTATACCAAAGAAAGTTAAATGATCGTGCATAAATATGAGCAGACGACAAACAAGCAGACAAAAACATCACAGACGACAATTGTCAGTCTTTCAAATGGTATATCTGGTATCGTTCCAAACATTTGTAAGTGCCCTTTTAAGAAAATGGGTACTTATATCTTTTGGGAACGTCACTGACATCTTAGTGTACAGAGAATAAATACAGCACAATCTACGCTTTTCAGTTTTAGCGGAGTGCTTGCAGTCAGAGTGGAGATGCTCCTCAGGACAATGTATTTCCATAGAACACAGATGTGATGTCAAAGAGGACTGTTTTGATGGATCTGATGAAAAGAACTGTGGTAATAAAAATAAACTCTTAAAACTCAAACTTCTGTAAAAGTGGACATTTTCATGATTTCTCTTCATAACCGCACACGTCCTACAGCTGTTTGCTTTTACATGCCCAATCAGTTTTGTGTCCATACTTTACAATCAAATTATCAATTATTCTTGTTTCCATACTACAAATCTGAGTTTTCATGCTATATAATCAGAGAATCAATTATTCTTTTTTCCATAATTCAAAATCAGAGTGACCAAATTACTTTTGATTCGCTTGAAGGATTTTGAAGTAACTTCACACAAATGTTCATCATATCTAGACTTAGAACCTGATCACAAAGATACACCTTTTGACATTTCTAAAGCATGTTTTGGAAACATTGTGGGAAATTTTGAGTAATTGCTAAAATGCCCATGATGATTTGAACATCAGTCAATATACCTCTGGCCTTGTCCTACATCGTATGTAAAGGACCGATTATGTGAGTCAAACATGCATTGAGCAGAGAATCCAACATAAGGAATATGTGGACTCTAAGACAGGTAGTCACTTAATGCAGAAAGAAAGTAATGCCAAGAGCTCTTAAAAGAGCTTTCTGCATAACTTTTGTTCTGCATTAGGTGACCACCTGTCATTGTTGACCGCTCACGACAGGTTTGACTGCTATATCATTTTCATACAACGGGTTACTTGAAAATGTAAATCATCCTCGTGTTATAGACACCTGCCAGGACTCCAGTTTTCAATGCTACGACCAGAGATGTGTGGCCAGGTCTCGCGTCTGTGACACCTACAATGACTGTAGCGGTCGCTTCAATGAAGACGAGTCACAAGGATGCACACTACCATCACAGTAGGTTGCTTCACTCTTTTACTCCATAGAAGCGCCAATTGACATCTCAAAAGCAGATGTCTGATACAAAATGGGAAATGCAATTGTAATGGCTGGCTATCAGCGGAAGTGTAACGTTCGGTTAACGCACATGTATATGGTGCCAATTGGCATTACCAGTTCCTCGTATGGAGGCTCATGTTTACATATATAAGACACAGTTGACCCCTTCAGGGTTAAGCATGGTGTTCGCTGACGGGATTCGCTGTGTCGTTGGCCTGACACATTACATAGCATTTGCTCGTAACAAGCCATTTAAATGCTCAATTTCCTACAAGGTTTTCAAACCGATTTATAAATGGCAGTTTTACTTTTCTTAGAACTTTAACTGCCTGTACTGAAAACTTTAACAGCCTGTACAAAAAATCCATTTTTCAATGTTGGGCTAAATTTTAGATTGACTGCAAATTCAAAATAAATGAGATTAAAAAAAAAACATTGAAAGCAAGCCAGGCTTTCACTTCACGTCTTGAGTCAAGATTGTGCTCAGACTCAAAATTTCAATCTCAGAGTTAGACTTCAATTTTATTGCGACTGCACTATTATTTTGACTGCCTGTGAAACATGGAATGTCTAACGGGCAGTCAAACTTTAAGTGCAATGCCAATAAATTTGAATGAGATATCTACTGTTGAAATTTTGAGATTGATCATGATCTGGACTTTTAGTGAAAGCCGGACCAGGGGTATCTGCTCATCCATAGTGTTATGTACATCTATGTTTACACTGTATCAACATTGTCAAATCTCTTTTGTGCAAGGGAAAATTCAAATTGTTGGTTTACTTTTGTAAATGGTTTGGGTCCATATCAGGCTTTACAAAACGCTTGGCTATGCTAAAAGATTAAAACTGCTTTACTTTAAAAATTCAAATAACAATTTCTTCAAAACATGGCTGATAATAAAACAGCAGACAACAACCTGTGATAAAGTTATTGATTGTTTTATAAGATGTTATTACAGTCAATCCTTTTTGAGTTTCAATCGTTTTTGAGCTACATCAAATAGGAAATCATAATGAATATTAATAACAGGTGGTCGCATAATGCAAAACAAACATAATACAGAGAGCTCGCTGCATTACTTTCATTTTGCATTAAGTGACCACCTGTACTAAAGACCACACATGCCTTGTTATTGAATGGCCGCTCGATACAAGTTTGAATGTAATCTATGATTTCAGGGAATCGTGTGCTGAATGGTATGCCATTGGACGCAGAGAAAATGGTAGCTACCTGATAGACCTTGGTACAAAAGGTATACTCTATATCCTTTGAAAGACCGACAATTGTCGTCTGCGATATTTTCGTCTGCACTTTTTGTCGTCTGCTTATATATGTATATATACTTATTAAACTTTCTTTGGCAGAAAAATTATAATCTGAATGTTAAAACAGCTTGGAGCTTAATCAGACGCTGAGTTACCCGATGTCTGATCAAACTCCAAGCTGTTTGCAAAGGTTACTACAATAACGTTTGAAAGTTTCAGTCTCCTAAAGGATATAGTATCTCATTCTATTGTTTAATAAATACTTCTATCTCTAATGGGAGAGCCTCAGGTTCGTTTTTCTCTACCGGTATTGAGCTGAGATCATGCTCAAACTTAAAATGTCAACATCAGAATGTTCACCTTAATTTTATTGTTACTGACTGAAACTTTGACTGCCAGTGAAAAAATTAATGTGTATCCTTCAGATTTGTTTTCATTGAAGCAAAACGTTTTCAATAGTCCTAAAGGATTAATTACTCAAATATGAGTCGTATGAAAAACAAGAAAAAAAAGAGTTTATTACTCAAATAAGAGTCATGAGAAAACTAAGATCTTACCCCTTCACCGCCATAGGCGACTCAAATCAAAATTACAAAAAGGTTATGCAATAAAATTTATTCCCAATATTAGGGTTTTCGAAAAGACAAAGTTTGTTTAGTAATTAATGTTATTTTTTTCAGCGTTATATATGATACAAAACCAGTTACTACTTACAACAAACAATTTTAAATTCGGCGGCCAATTGGTTAATGACATTGCAAACTGTGCAGACCCCGACAACGGTATATTTTCAAGATGCTATGTGACCAAGGTATATGCACTGTTTGCAATTTGTTTGATTCAGCAGTAAGTCCTCTTCTATACAAATCTGTTCACAGCCAAATAAGATATCACTTTTGAAATTAAGCAGCTGATCTGGATAAACCAAGTTTGCATATCTATTGTTATCAAACATTAAAGTGTTGTTTTCTCATAACACGGCTGTTATATTTGTCATAGGTGCCTTTGAGGTGGAATGCCGCTTCATCTTGGCTGACAATTTTACAATTTTGGTACAAACCATCCTGCACCATGAATATGAAGCTACCATGACATGGAAAACGGGCATGGACCTCATTGAACCAAACTACGCTGTGAACGAAGAGCAGTTAGGAATCTTGAAGAACAGAAGCTCTTGCAAACAGTTCCTTTCTGTGGAATGTTCTTACACAATATGGGCACTTAAATGGTATGGAGATCGAAATTTAGGATTTAGTGGTGCGGATACTATTCCATCCTGTGGGTGCCCATACGTCGGACAATGTGATGGACATAACCAGGGGTAAGTCAAGATTATTCAAATCACCATTGTTTGCTAAATGCTAACTTCACAGAGCTTAACCCTTTACCAAATACACTATATTTAGACTTATCTACAAGGAAAGAATCTGACGAATAGGTTTCATATCTAAGAGAAAGGAAAGTTTCAATTTTGAATTACATTGAAAATAATGTTAGATTGACCACGTCACGCAAAGGGCCATTCGGACATAGCAAACACTGTAGCCCAATACCAGCCGCCATGTCACTGACGTGGCGGCTGATCAGGGAATACGCTGTTTTAATCTTAGAGGACACCAAGTTCTACCTTTAAATGAATACAAATGGAAATTTTGTGACTAGATGCTGGAAGAATAGCGCTAAAAATGAGCTGAGTCAGCGCTACTGTCCGAGTGCCCCTTTTTCAGTGACGTCAGGTAGATATAAAGCATTTGGTCATTAAAAGCAAATGCTTTATTCCTCACAATACGTATTACAGTCATCTTCTACAGAGGCATCAAACGGGGTATATGCTTAATCCATACCATTGAAAGTTAATTTAAGACAAATTCACAATGAAACCAAAGCGGGTCAAATACGCCCGAATAAGTGCGCAACACATATTAAAGATTTAAGTATAGTGAAACTAGAAAAAACGGGAAAATGCTTTTTTTAAGTAAATAATTATGTAACTGCAGAAAATTTTTTTAACTGAACCATACACAAAATCAATAAGGTTCTTCCCTGTATACTAATAAAACTAATCATGAAGTTAAGTCGGCCTACGTCAAGCAGGACTTAAGTAATTGTCCGGAAAAAATATTTTTTCAACAATCTCAGTCCATAAAAGGCATTTTTCCAGTAAAAATGTCGCACCAAAGCCAAAGTCAATAGGGTTCTTTCCTTTGGGCTGATTAAGCCAATATTGAAATTTGGTTGGCCTACGTTAAGCAGAATAACAGATATCGTCCGGAAACAACATTTTTTCAATAATCTTAGTCCATAAAGGGGAATAACTCAAGAACAAGTAACCGAACCGGACTCGAATTTGATAGGTTTCTTCCCTTTATGCTTATAGGCTGATCATGAAGTTTGGTTGGCCTACGTCAAGAAGAACACAAATTATTATCCGGAAACGACAATTTTTCAAAGATCCATAAAAGGGCACAACTCTAGAAATATTAATCGAACCAGAACCAAACTCAATAGGGTTCTTCAATGTATTCTTATAAAGCTATTACTGAAGTGTGGTTGGCGTACGTCAAGCAGTACTAAGGGTATCGTCCAGAAACTACATTTAAAAAACATGCCTGACCCAAATTCAATAAGGTTCTTTCCTGTATGCTAATAAAGCTAATTGTGAAGTTTGGTTGACCTACCTCAAGCAGAACTAAAGTTATCGTCAAGAAACCCCCATTTTGCAATAATCTCAGTCCATAAAGGGGCATTATTCCAGACAAAATAATTGAATCGGACCCGAATTCAATAGGGTTCTTCTCTCTATGTCAATAAAGCTAATTGTGAAGTTTGGTTGACCTACCTCAAGGAGAACTAAAGTTATCATCCGGAAACCCTCCAGGTGGACCATAATACGTTTCGACTAATGACGGGCGTATAAAAACTGTTGTTTGAGGATTTCCAAAGACTGCATTCTTATCTCAGACTTGAATTCGACCATTGATACATTCTCAGACTTGAGACTCAAGAATGACCTTAAGCCTCTACCAGAATGGTAGAAGCTGTCAGCCATTTTGAGTCTCAAGTCTGAGAATGAATAGCACTGATCTCTGTCATCTTTCCTTTTATCAAACCTACAGCTGCAACTGCACAGAAAAACCCAATGAGGCCTGGTTTGGTTATGGACATGATAGCTTTTTGAAAGACTCGGGATATATACAGTGGACAGACATTCTTCCTATACGACAGTTTGAGCCCTCAGAGGAGATAGGAACGTCATTTTCTCCAGAATGGCGAACAACTCTTGGCCCATTTATTTGTGAAGAAGGTAAGCCGCTACAGAAAGTCTTGAGTGAAATATTAAATAGTGAACCCTATCCATTTTTGCACCAAAATAGGTAAATTTCATCTGAAACTTACTTTAGTTGGAATGTTTTAACGAAATTGAATCTGGGAATGACATGACATGATATACATTTGCATCTGATTCTGGTCCAAGCTGTTTGACACTCAGTCAATACAGCGAATCACCAAATTTTAATTACATGTATATTGGACAACCTTTTACAATTAGCTGATTACAATTTGAGCATCGATTTACAGTTTAAATTTTGTCATTTGTTGAATTTCATCCTCAGATTTCAATTCAAATTCTATTGCTATTTAGACGGCATCACTGATACTAGTGAAAATCAAGTTTCCTAACTCTCATTGCTGAACTTTTTATTTCACCGGCTATCGGTTATACATAGTCTGCCACTTTTGGATATGTTTGTTCTAGGTCTCCCCTGTCTGCCATGAGACAAAGTTGCCCCACCTACATATTTACGTATCAATATGGGTCCTCCGTGGTCGAGGGGTTATATAGTCTCATACTTGCAATATCTTAGCGTCTAAAAGCTGTCGGTTCGATCCTCGCTAGGGATTAAAATCTTTGTAAGAAAGCCGTCTGGCTGGTTTGCATTAGGTCAGTAGTTCCACTTAGTTGTCCATCTGTGCAACTCTGGCGGATTTCTTCTTTTACTAGTTATAAGCCGTAAAATGTATGAAATACTGTCATAGCGACGTAAAACCGAACAAAAAAAAAAAATAGCAATATGTAATATGTATTGATATTCAAAGTGTCTTAACATAAATATTCATGATTAGAGAAAAGGGAAAACATTCAAACTTCAAAATAATTTCACAGAAATGATCCTTAGATGACCTTCTGCCCAATCTGTTTAAGCCAGGTTTGTTTTTAAACCTGGTTATCAAAATGGGGTTTGTCGTTTTGCAGGATGGCCGGCTGGCATCATCCTTTTCGTTTCCGCCGATTAACTTTAGTCAGGAATGACATATTGCATCCACACTTGGTATATTAATAGCTTACGTAAAAACAAATCAATTGGGTTAGTCCGGTCAAGTTGTCAAAAATTGAACCTAGTTTCTGATCAGAAACTTAAATCAGAAATGGTGTATCGCATCTACACTTAGCATTGCGATCCTATGAGAAGACAAAGATATTGCTGTTGCTTAATATTAACATCTGAAAACCTTGTTTTTGTGAAAATAAAAAATTTCTTGGAATTCCATGTCTCTTGTCTTTATAAGCTCTACTGGACAAAGGCCAGAGAGCTTATATCGTCACGCGTCCATACATCGTCGCATCCGTAAACAATTGTTTGTTTATGCTCTACAGTCTTCGGTTTTGATTGTATCTCGACCACACTTGAACAGTAGTCAGATATTCATGAGAGCTCGGTTCCGTACGGTAACCAGCCAGATCCACCTATGCATGACTGGATTATGGCCCTTGAATTAGTCAAACTTGCGTGTCAGTAAACCATTGTTTGTTTATGCTCTCAATTCTTAATATTTTTCTTGGAATTCCATGTTTCTTATCTTATTAGCTCCACTGGCCAAAGGCCAGAGAGCTTATATCGTCACGCGGTGTCCGTCGTCCGTGCGTCCATGCATACGTTCATCCGTAAACAATTGTTTGTTTATGCTCTACAGTCTTCAGTTTTGATTGTATCTCGATCAAACATACAGTAGTATCTATAAGAGCTCGGTTCCTTTGGAAAACCAGCCAGATTCGTCTATTCATGACTGGATTATGGTCCTTGAAATTGTCAAAATTGCTAAATTATAGCTTGTGGACTAAAGTCTCCATTTATTCTCCGATCTTCAACAAACGTTTGCTTATTCATCTTCATTTTCTTGCTCATACATACTTGCTTTGATTTGAAAATGATTAAACGAACCAAGCCAGTATTGCACAGGCCCTCATAAACATTTTCATGTGAGAAAGCTTTCTGGCTGGTTTTGGTAGGTCATCAACCTCACCTGGTATACGTCCTACTTTAGGACCTTACTCCATTTTTATTAAGCCATGCTTTTTGAAATGATTAAAAATTAACATAGCAATGTAAGACCAAACTCAAAAAAACAAATCAAAATAATTTTCAGGCGTGTTTTTCTTTTACTATTTATCATAACTTTATTAATAAATTGAAACCAAAAAGATTTGTCAAAGAACAATTTGATAATATTCAAACCTGGCTTTAAGTTTCAAAATAATTTCACAAAATATTCAGAGGGCTGAAAGTTCATAAGGATCTGACCCGGTATTCACTAAACATGAGGCTCGAGCTGAGATCTTGCTCAATCTCAAAATCAAAACTTTAAGTTTATTCCTTAATTTTATTGCTTACTGCACTCAAGTTTTGACTGCCAGTGAAAACTGAAATTTCAGTGCAATAAATTGATTGAAAAAACCAAAGTTGAAGTTTCTCAAGAGATAGTGCTCGAGCTCAAAATGTCAATCTCAGATATTGACCTGAATTGTATTGCCATTGCAATGAAATTTTGACTGCCAGTGAAACATTCCATGTTTCTGTGGAATTTGGTGCCGTGGCTTTAAAATTGAATGAGATATCCGATGTTGAAATTAAGAGTTTAAGCACGATCTCGACTCGAGACGTTTAGTGAAAGCTGTACCTGATACTAACATTACTATTTCAGAGCGTATTGGATCTGGCATATCTGAAACAATGGTGTGTGATAACAACAAACTAGCG
>JAULCE010235297.1:0-11108 GCA_032359355.1 Macoma nasuta | reverse complement strand
ATGTTAGCAAAATACCCGTTCTTTCTTATATAGCTTCAGTTTTTACAAAGTGTCTCCTAATTGCTTTGAAATTAACAGTCTTGTGTTCGGATATAGAGGTTACCCATTTTGTCGGTTCCATCCACCTTAATAGAATAACAGCAAATTAAACGGCCCTGACTTTGGTAAAAAGGGCCTTTTCAGACATGAGATTTTTAAAAGTAACAATGCTTATACACGAAAAGCCTAAATAGATGAAACAACCTGAATAATTTTAAAGGTGAATGATATCGAATTTTTATTACAAAACTGGTGATTACAATTCGGGTTGACTATAGCAACCCGTTTTGTAATAACGCCTCGTTTTGTAATAAACTTTATTAAATTAAGCAATTATCGGCTTGTTTCAGTCCTACATATATTTGTAAACGAACAAACCATCCATATTGAAATGAACAAAATGTCAATGTTTGATATTTTGAGAAATTTGTTTCTTCAAACTTGTTCAAATGTCATTTCTTGAAACTATCAATAATAGAACATTATAAGCCTAAATAGATGAAAAAGTGCAAGAAAAACGTAAACATTAAAAGCCTAAATGATGGAAAATTCAATATACCTGATATTTTATTACAAAAGGGGTTATTGCAATTTGGGTTGACTCTAGCAACCCATTTCGTTATAACGCCCCGTATTGTAATACACTTTAAAAACTTATTTAAATATCGACTTGTTACACTCATACATGTGAACTATTTGAAAACGAAGATATTATCCATATTAAAAGGAACAGAATGCATAAAAAGATAAAACAAATTGCAATATTTTGAAGGGTTGATGAAATCGAAGCTTTATTACATAATGGGTTATAACAATTTCGGTTGACTCTAGCAATCCGTTACTAAAAACGCCTCGTTTTGTAATAGACTTATCCAAATATCGTCTTGTTTCGCTTCTAAGTATAAAATATATGTAAACGAACATAATATCACTCAAACAAGGAACAGGTTTCAAAATTTGATGTGTTGAGAAATATAAAATTTGGGATAATATTTTCGAATTCATCCAAATATCATTGTTTTGTACTGACTGACCAAGCTATATCAATACGTATACATTAAAAGCCAAACCAGATGGACGACTCAATATATTTGAAGGTTAGATGTATACGAAATTTTTACTACAAAACGGGTTATTACAATTTGGGTTGCCTCTATCATCCCGTTTTGTAATAACGCCCCGTTTTCTAATAAACTTTATAAACTTATCCAAATATCATCGTGTTTCACTCATACGTGTGAAATATTTGTAAACGAATATATTATCCTTATCAAAAGGAACAGAATACCTAAACAGATAAAAATGCAATATTTTGAAGGTAAGAAGAAATCGAAACTGTATTACAAAATGGGTTATTAGAATTCGGGTTGACTCTAGCAACCCGTTTTGTAATAACGCCCCGTTTTAAAATAAACTTTAAAATCTTATCCAAATATCGTCTTGTTTCACTTTACAGTATGAAAATATATTTGAACAAACATTTTATTACTAAAACAAGGAATACATTAAAAGTCTAAACAGATGGAAAACTTAATATATTTGAAGGTTAGGTGTAATCAAAATTGCATTACAAAACGGGTTATTACAATTTAGTTTAATTCTAGCAACCCGTTTTGTAATAACGCCCCTTTTTGTTATAAACTTTAAAAAGGTTATCGAAATATCGACTTGTTTAACTCCTGTGTGTGAAATGTTTATAAACGAACATATTATTCATATTAAAAGGGACAGTATGACTTAAAAGATAAAACAAAACCTTGCAATATTTTGAAGGGTTGATGAAATCGATCATTATATTATGAATTTATATATTGCGCAGTCTAATATTAAAATGCAAATGTTTGATATGGGCATTGAAAAGTGTGAGAAATTGTGTTGTTATATCGGTTTCTTGAAACAGGTGTCAAACCTTTCACCGCCATAGGCGACTTAAATCGACATTTGATCAGAAACTTCACTTTTTTGCAGTAATATTAGGTCCAAATATTTGGATTTCAGAAAAGCCAAAGTTTATTTAATTATTTCTGATATTAAAGGGCTAAAGCAGTTTAAGTTTTAAAATACGTTGACATGCTACCACAGTTATATGAAATCAAACGTGTTTTCTTCATACATTCCTTTCTAAATTTCATTTAAATTTCATGTTCCGCAAGTCAAGCTTTGATCATTTTGATATTCAGATTTAGTAAAGGATCTTGGTTGCATAGTGCAGTAGATTAAGTCAATATTATACAGTTATCTTTCACAAGCACCAGATTTAGCGTGAATGATGTTTAGGAAATACTCTCTCAGAAAAGCTTGGTAACCACCTGAAAATTCAATATGGCAGCCATTTTCCAAGATGGCTGCCACTGAAAATGTGAAAAAATAGTTTCCAGTGTAGAACTTGAATTGCTGGACATATTGCAATGATCTACACATCAAAATGTATTTATTTATTCACGAGGAACGTAGTAGTGCCAATTAAAATTCAATATACCTATTATTGTTCAAGATGGCGGCCATTTGTAACTCAAAATGCACACTTTAGTGTCGTTCATTGATAGGAGATAAAGTTTCAGCTACCTCAAAAGTTCATTGCTAATTTTAAATCCCCAACCGCGAAGCGGAGTTGGAATTATAGGAATTGCCTACGTCTGTCCGTCCGTCCGTCCCTCTGTCTGTCTAACCGTGCTCATGAGAGGGTATGTCCGGGGTGCATTAACCTGTCCAGTTGGGACTTGTGGGGATCTCTAAGTCATTAACCTGCACGGAACCAACTTGTGGGGATAAAATTGACTTGTGAGGTGCAAAAATGTTACTCATGGGGTGTTTAAGGTAAGGACTTATATTGTGTGAACCTCACAAGTACCCCTTCATGGGAACGTCCGTTCTTCCTTCCGTCTGTCCGTCTGTAACACTTTCTTGTCCGGAGCATAACTTAAAAACAGCTTGATGGAATTTCATATAACATACAATGGTAGAGCTAAATTAGAGAAAGTGCAATGTACAAGAACCATAACTCTTATTTTCTTTAAAATGGAGTTTATTGCCCTTTGTTACTTTTTCTTGCCCGGAGCATAAGTTAAAAACTACTGAATGGAATCTCATAAACCTTAATATAATGGTAGAGCTCAATGAGAGGGAGCACAGTGTACAGAAACCATAACTCTTATTTGCTTAATTACGGAGTCATTGCTTTCTCGGATATTGTGTTACAGGATTTCATTTACGAATTGGTGAATGGTAAAGAATTAATGCTGAATTCCTTTAATGTAAAAGGAGAGCAATAACTGTTGGTCATGTATTCCCATAAACAATCAGAAATCCTCCCTATTTTACTGACATACGGCGGTGGGGGATATAGCTGTCCTTCAGACTGCAATCTTGTTTTATCAAAATTAAAATGCTTTGATCTAACTGTTTGTTTATAAAAAGGTGATGCCAAAGCATAAGCAGGGCACTCTGGTGACATCCTTGTTGTGAGACTCAGCATAGGGTTCAGTGTCAGATAAGTACTGTACTTGCTGAAAGGATAAGCCTGTGCAGCCAAAGGCTTCACAGGTTTATGACAGACCTCCCAGATGTTAGCTCCACTAGACTCAAATACCCAAGACAGATTTTTGGCAGTTATTCCAGATATGGAAGCCTACAAGAAATGAAGAGAAGGCATTCAAAAGAGACATTGGTTTGGTCTTGACAGATGCATCAAACTACTCTGAAGCTATTTCTCTGACCAATCAGCCGAATTTGTCCAAACGCAAACGGTTGACCACAAAGACAGTTTTGATTGGACCATTCATGACTGCTTTACTACTGATTCAGTACCTACAGCTGCTTGTGTTCATAAGGGTGTATATGTGTGGTATGACTAAAATGAAACACACTGTAGAGGTGCTGCACAACAATGGTCTTAGCATTTCTTATGATAGAGTGTTTGAAGTATCAGCCCAGTTGGGAGATGCCATTGTTTCTAAATACCTCAAAGAAGGTATGGTTTGCCCTTTCAAACTGATAAAAGGCCTGTTGTTTTGCACAACTGCAATGGATAACATTGATCATAATCCGTCGGCCATTGGTGCATTACGTCCTTTCAAGGAACAAGCATCTCAAGTTTTCAGCATCCGACATCAGAACATCCAGGAGACTGTCGGAAGCAAATTCGCGTAAGGAACAGCAAGGTCATGAGAGTTACAAAACTGCCCGACTAGTATGTAAATGTGCATCTTTCTTTTTTTCACAATCCCAGTCCTTCCAAGAGCAACGTCACATAGAATCAGTTACCAAAACTATTGATGACAAGGGACTATGAATGACTTGACCATCTCAGCCTCACTAAGACAATGGGTGATGAGATCAACATCACTTGGTCTGTCTACAATGCAGAAAATATAGAGGGCTGGGGTTTGAAGTCAGTGTCACATCACTCTTGCCTATCCGGTTGGATTAAGCCGATTCAGTGGCCACAATTAAACATAACATGAACAAAGTCAGATATTTTATTGCATACCTGAACCCAGATTAGATGGCATAACTGCAGACTAACCATTAAATACAATTGCCAAACAGGTACAGTGGCAATGGCCTGAAGTTTATGGTGCGCATACATTCGTCAGTATGTTTTGGGGGCTCCATATAGAAAAAGCTGCATTGAGGTTTCTGTGTACCCTTCTCCAAGGCAGTAGGTGGACACATACTTTTGTAGAAATTGTTGTGTCTTCTTCTGGCACAGCTGAACCGTTCATTCTTGTATCAGGCGAATCAAGATCGTGACAAATGCAACATGTTACAGCGTGAGCCTCTATACGCTCCAAAAAAGCGAGCACATACTATGCAAGAGAGACATGCCCGACAGCTTTAAATTTTGAAGAATGTTGTGAAGATTGGAAGAAAAAGAGTTCCTAAAATAGCTCTGTTTGTTGTCCTGGCAGTTTCTTGATGATTAGGATTTTCAGAGAGCCTTATTTCACTTTGTATTATCAAGCATTGTCTGTACATCTTCTTCCTTTCTTCTTTGCAAACAACAGCATAAACTAATATCGATAGCTCTCATACACCTTAGACCTCAGAGACATGGTCTCAAACGCAACCTCAGCCGGCCATTGAATTTAACAGGGGAAGTTTGTGGTACATAAGACTCAGAGGGAATTTAACGTTCCATAAGGCCTCAAAACATATGAAGAATATGCTGTCCAAGATGTTCTAAAGATGTTCAGCAAAGTATAGCAGTCCAGGCATCATACTTGACGTCTGCTGGAGTTAATGTCAGAAACGAGACAGAGGAGGAAGACGCAGAGTGACAGACATAACAAAAGTACCTAATAGGAAAAACTTTCTACGAGATAATGACAAGAAAACTTTGTTTTTTTTTGTTCCTGACCGTCACAATCGTGACATTTTGTCTGGAAATTGCTGAGAAAACATCCAGTATCATCCCTTTCTTTCACACCTTCACTGGCTGTGATGTCGTATCAGCCTTTCGTTGTAAAGGCAAAAATACTGCATGATAATCCTGACATGTGTTCCCTGAAGTGTCTCATGTATCCCAGAAGCTCAATCAAGACCCACCAGTTATAGATGATGCAGATCTCAGCGTGATTGAGATGTTTGTTATAACAATGTACGACCACTACAGAACTGCTGATGTGGTTGATGAGGTAGGAATTGACCTATTTGCTCGGAAGCAAAGGTTCTACGATGCCATTTCACCTACAAGGTTATCCCAGTACTTTTAAGTACTAAGCGTGCTACTCACCAAGCTGTCTGTATCTTGGGCCAAGCAACTGTATGTTAAATGAATAGAGGGCCCTTCCAACTGGGGATTGTGCAAAGAAAGTGAAATTTGACAAGTAGTGTGGACGACACTTCCACCAATTGCTCTTAGTTGCCAACAACTGACCAAACGTGGACGCTATTCTGACATTAAGCTGAATTTCCACTGTACATTTTGATTTTTAACAGGCCAAACCCGGTGGAGTTGAGGCCGCAGTTATTTGTAACAATTCTTATTATTTGTGTGGTATCGCATTAGCAGTATGCATTCCCAAGACCATGAGGCTATCACATATTTCTCAATCAGGTGTTGTGAAGTGATTTTGCATTTATTTGTATTGTTTTATGGAACAATCTGATATCGGGTCAAATTCAGCGCTTTTTTGTACTAAATAGGCGTATATCTCAACAATATTTGACCATTTTGATTTTTAAAGTGCAGAATTAGATTTCTCTTTATCAAAAGCCAATAGTTTGAATCCAAGATCATCAACTTCGGATTATCCAATCACAATCCAAGTCAAAAATCGAATAGTATGATATTCGTTGGCCGCCATCTTGAAAAATGGTGGCCATATTAATTGTTCATCGTGGCTACTGGTCTTTTTAAAAAATATTGGGCTTGAAAATACTTTGTGCCAAATTTGATGCTTGTATCACCAAGTGAAAGATTATTTCACAAATCTGCTGCACTTGCATGCACAATTTAACGCACTTGATTTCAATTGTACTCTATCAATTATCACAGGCACCAGATTGTAGACTATATACGGTAGCTTTCACAACACCCCACTATCTAAAGACAAGTATAATAATGTACACTCGTCTACTCATTACATGTTTCCTGAACTAAGTTTACACCATTTACAAGAATAATATGTTTTTCATAAAGATAGACGGCGGACGATTTACAAACATACAGACAGGACAGGTATTCAGACAGGTAGGCAGGCAGGCATGCAAGCAGTGAGACCAACCGATCAATCGATCGATCGATCGATCTATAGGAATGCTGACGGTCGACATACAATGATGAACCTACAGGCAGACACTGGTATAAAAACAAACATACTAATCCACAGGCTGATGTAAAGAGGATAACCCTAAAGCTTAATGTGGTGTTATTGGTGGGGAACTAAACTGAAACCTTAATTAGGGGCACATGAGATAATACGGTATGCACTGTTGTACACATCTGAAAAAAAAAATGATATCGGATTCGGAATCGAAACGAAGCCGAAACGAATCACCATGATGTTTCATAAGGAATATTGCTTAAAATGGACGGGTTCAAAACTATAAAAATACACCGCATGATGCACTTTTTACAGCGCATTAAGTAGTTTCTGATTTTTTAACCGGTTTATATGCAATATATTACCGCAGCCAAACCAGAGAGAAACGGAGCGAAACCGGTAAAAACCGTCAATTTGATTATATGCAGTAATGTTCCAAGGAAGATAATAAAGAAACACTAAAACGTTTATCTGACGCTGACGCCATCGGAAAAGCTTACACCAACACAAATGTGTCTCTAACACTGCCGAACAGTTTCTAAATCAAACGTACGTATAAATACATTAAAGCTGACAAGAATCATATTTCATGCACTTAAGGGGAAAATGCCAACCTGATTATTTTTTTCACATACCACGCCTAGTTTTTGAAGTAGAAGCAGCAGTAGAGATATTATTTGTAGTTGTTGTAGTCGTATTATTATGAAGTAGCAAAGTCAACAACGACAACAGAAGAAGTAGTAGTAAAAATGGTAGAAGGTTTAGTAATACAAGAAGTAGATGTATATAAGGTTTAGTAATACAAGAAGTAGATGTATTAGTAATTCATCTTTGCATGCCCGAAACGCGATAAATAGCGCCCTTTTTTCCGCGAAGTCAACATAGGCGATATCTTAACAGTTAAAATTTTGCATGTATGTATGTCTCCACTAGCAATATTTATTGCGTGTTGCTTAGATTTTGCATGTCCGACTAGCGAAGTTTAAAATGGCCCGAACAGGATTCCGTAAGACTCATAGTTTATTTCAAACTATACATAATCAAGACGAGCCGCAATCACTGTAGATTTCTGCAAAATAAAATAAACATATAAACAAACGATTCTTGATTGTCAAATACAATTGCCAACTTCTTAAAATGGCAGGAATAACTACAAAAACATTATCTTGAATTAAAAAATCAACAACTTGACGTTGCATCCTCTCAAAGTGTGCTTTTAAATGTGACCTTTTCCAGTATCGGACTCTAAACTTATATGACCTATACCCACTTATCGATTTCCAAAAGGGTGCTGTTTCTGAAAATTAAAGCACCCGCAGCATCAATAGATATCCACGACGGCCATGCGATTAGTAGAAGTAGTAAAAGTAGAAGTAGTAAGAGTAGTCAAGGTAATATGATAATGTCTAGTTGTAGAAGTAGTTTAAAGCACATGTAGTATTAGATGTGCACTGTAGAAAATAGTAGAAGTAGTAAAAGTAATAGAAGTAGTAGAAGTAGTAGAAGAAAAAGTGGGAGTAGTTGTAGCAGGAGTAGTAGTAAGAATAGCAATCTTAGTAGAAGTAGAAGTATTAGCAGTAGTAGTTGCAGTAGTAGAGATAGTATAAGTTGTAGTAGTAGTAGTAGTAGTAATAGAAGTTGAAGTAGTACTAGAATTACTACTACTAGTAGTAGTAGTAGTAGTAGTAGTAGTAGTAGTAGTAGTTGTAAGTCTTAGTAGTTTTAGAGCCGAGGGTGGCAAGTTTTGTAGACTGCATCTTACCAGGAAATCGTTAATAAATTTAAAAAAGTAGAAAGTTTTGAAATATTACAAAATCCGCTGAAAGGTCAATCCGTTTCGTACTGTTACAGTTTTTCTCTATAAAACAAGTGTACAAAATGCAAATAATTCATTATTTTCGAAGACAGATTCGGGGCCTGAAAACGATAATTGGTTTAGCTTGAAAATTATAATACAAACTTCGATTTCGTATAATCATCAAATTTGCAATTAAATTTATGTTTTATCATTGCATTTGTTTTCATTAACCCTTCAAAAGTTTGTTTTATCTGTTTAAGCATTATGTCCCTTTAAATATGAATAATATTTTCTTTTACAAATAATTCACACGTAGGATTGAAACAAGGTCGATATATGGGTAACCTTTTAAAGTAAATTACAAAACGGGGCGTTATTACAAAACGGATTGCTAGAGTCAACCCAGATTGTAATAACCCGTTTCGTTATAACGTTTAGATTTCATATGTTTTATACTGAGAAATCAAGACGATATTTGGATAACTTTTTGAAGTTTATAATAAAACGAGGTGTTATTACAAAACTGGTTGCTAGAATCAACCCGAAATGTAATACATCGTTTTGTAATAATCCGTTTCGATTTTAGCTGACTTCAAATATATTAAGTGTTCCATCTGTTAAAGTTTTTAAGGTATTGTAAGGTATAAGTATTGACACTTTTAATCAGTCAGTCCCACAAAAAATGACATTTGTATGAGTTTGAAAATGTTAACTACAAAATTTATATTTCCTCAACGTATTACAATTTTAAAACCTGTTCCTCGTATAAGTGATAATATGTTCTTAAACATATATTTTATACTTAGAAGTGAAACAAGACGATATTTGGGTAACTTTTTAAAGCTTATTACAAAACGTGGCGTTATAACAAAAAAGGGTTGCTAGAATCAACCCGAATCGTAATGGCCCGTTTTGTAATACAATTTCGATTACATCTAACCTTCAAATGTACATCGTTTTTCATCTGTTTAGCCTTTTAATGTATACGTATTGATACTTTTTATCAGTCAGTCCTAAACAATGACATTTAGATAAGTTTGAAAATTTTATTACAAAATCTGTATTTCCTCATTACATCAATTTTTTTAAAACTGTTACTAGTATTAGTTATAATATTTTCGTTTACTTATATTTTATACTGATAAGTGAAACAAGTCGATATTTGGATAACGTTTTAAACTTAATTACTAAACGGGACGTTATTACAAAACGGGTTGCTAGAGTCAACCCGAATTGTAATAACCCAGTCTGTAATAATGTTTCGATTTAACCAATCAGTTTTTTTTCTCTTTTTATTCATTTTTGTTCCTTTTGAAATGGAATATATGTTCGTACACATCGTTTTCATGTTTTTTCGTCTGTGGTAGATTTGAACAAATTAGAACCGCTCTTCTCTTTACTTGGTATACTGGAAGAACTTGTGAATTTGCATTATTGCGATTAATGAAGAGTGAAAATGTTGATTTCATAAAAAGTACTGCAGTTTTTATTGCTGCATTGTTCAGACAATATGAGTCAGTATTGTAATTTAGCTGTATATTCATGTATTCTCTGCAGATCCAAGTCGGACATCATGTATTACCGGACTGGATCTACACAGTCTTCATGCCTCTCATATCATTGTGCCATTGAATACTCTTATATGATGACGCAACTCAGATAAACATGCCTTGTATACTTGCTGTATTTTGGGCCGGAGGCCTTTATTTACAAATACAATATTTGAATCTTGAAATACAAACATTTCAAATTGAGCCGGAGGCCTTTATTTACAAATAAAATATTTGAATCTTGAAATACAAACATTTCACACGTATGAGTGAATCAAAAAAATAAATTCTGTAAAAGCGTGATCCTTCACAAGTCAGAATTCGTTGTCATCGAACCAACAAGTCTATTAAGCTTTTCATCTGTTTAGGCTGTTATTGTATACGTATTGATAAAAATGAAAACGAATAATATTAAAACATCCAAATTTGGCATTTTATTCCTTACATTAGTGATAATATGTTCGTATACAAATATTTCACACATGGGAGTGAAGCAAGTCTCTAATTATATAACTTTTTTAAGTTTATTACAAAACAGGACGTTTATTACAAAACGGGTTGCTAGAGTCAACCCGTTTTGTAATAACCCGTTTTGTTCCCAGATTCCCAGATAATGCGTCAGTCATAATTAAAGCGGAGGCCGGTTGGCGATTCCGATTTCTAGGCATCGGCCGGCGTGCGAAGATCGGCAATAGATCGCGCAATAGGGTGGTCACAGTCAAAATAAAAATGCCTCACACGCTGCCATGACGACTTTTCTTGAAATGGGATCGAATTATTGGCCCGTTTATCGGCCGGTGTCCGGTAGGCACTCGTCCAATGCCATGCCTATGCTCCTACGATACCCCTATTTTTAGGCATCGGATGTCGGCCAGACGCCGGCCGTGTCCCGGCCGAGGTCTGGCCGTTTTTTTAACGGGTGCCACAAAGTCGTCCGGTTGATACTGTAAGTAA
>JAULCE010235186.1:0-11110 GCA_032359355.1 Macoma nasuta | reverse complement strand
CTATTCATTTGAAGGACCAATCATGGTATATTATATAAATAATCTTATCTTGAAAAATTCCAGACTTAATAACATTACAAGCAGTGTTGACCCTTATCAGTCACAATGTGCCTGACGTGGCGTCTGATCAGGGTAAACAGTGGCTGCATTAATCTCTTCTGCCATCTGCACTATATTACATTCTAGTTATTTTTATCAGTACAAATATGAAGTCCAAAGCCATCTCAAATCTCAAAATAAGCAGGAACAATTCATTTCAAAATAAGCAAGCATAAATCACCTCAAAATAAGCAGGCACAAATTATCCAAAATAAGTAGGCGCAAATCATTTCAAAACAAAAAGACACAAATCTTCTCGAAATAAGCAGACCACAAAATCATCTCAAATAAATAGGCACAAATCTTCCCAAAACTACGGAGGTGCAAATCATTTCAAAGTAATCTGGCACACAATCATCATTTAAAAACACAAGTACAAATCATCCCAAAATAAGCAGACACTATTAATCTCAAAATAAGCAATCTCAAAATAAGCAGGCACAAATCATCTCAAAACAAGAAGGCACAAATCATCTCAAAATAAGCAAGCATAAAATCATCTCAAAAGAAACAGGCAAAAATCATCTCACAACAAGCAGGCACAAATCATCTAAAAATAAGCAAGCATAAAATTATCTCAAAATAAGCAGTAATAAATCATCCCAAAATAAGCAGGCAAAAATCATCTAAAAACAAGTCGGCACACCTTATTCAACGAAAGTGTTAATGTGTTACCAAAACTACCGTATTTACATTATTTGGTTACCATAATTACTCTTAATGCTTTCGGTGCCGAATTTAAGTTTGAGATAAAATATTGTTTACGAAAAGATGCAATATTTATAAAGGAAATCATAAGCTTTCTTATGTCTCTATGAATAGACTTGTTCATATGGGAGATCAGACGGCGCCATTTGTCGATATTGGCAGCGAAAGAGTAAAGTCTTCGATCACTGTAGGGAATGATTGTAACATTCTTTAAAATAGCCCCAGCTGATTTTTGAAAAATATATTTTGTTCAAAATAACCAGACAGAGAGGCAAATAGTGTAAATCTTGACCAGACCGCTCCGTCAGTAGCAGACAGGTAAATGTCTTCAATATTTGCTCATGACGAGGTGTCAGACGACTTAGATTAATTACGGTAACCGTTAGAATGCAACCAAATCTCTTGTCTGTTTCAACATATAAATTCATCCAAATGTCAGATTAATTTTACAAAAGGAGTATAAAACAGATTGAATGTAGATCAGACGCCGTGTGGGATATTTCAGTAAGTCAGGGAAGGCACTGAACTGGTCTAGTGTTTGAGGCTAGTTTTCTAGCTAGAATTAAGTCAAAACTGTAATCAACTCTAATCGTGATTCAAGTTAGAGTCATGCTCTGGGAAAAGGTACCGGTATACCGTAAGTTTTCGGCCACACCAAGGAATTAACGCTAAAGGAATTAACGCTAAAAGACGGACAATCTGACTATAATATTAAATAATGAGTTGATAATGATCAAAAAGAGAGATAACTAGTGTAGCCCTGATCAGACTGCTCCAAATGGAACAGTCTGATCAGGGTCTATACTATGTGTACGTGGATAAGGGGCCGAAGTAATCATGGAGTAATCATGGTATTACCTTTGCAAGCAGTGTAAACCCAGGCCCCCTCTTTCACTAATCCTTTCTAGCTGAGATCTTGCTCAATTTAAAATGTTTCACTTAAGACATCGATCTATATAGTATTGCTACTGCACCTTAATAGTTTCACTGCTGCTGAACAAAGACAAACAGGCAAACATTTAGTGCAGTACTAAGCATTACAGCTAAATGAACAAATAAACATAAACAATGAGATTGAGCAAGATCTGGAGATGTTTAGTGAAAGTGAGGCCAGCCTCTTCTCAGTTTACCAATCATTAGATTGGTTATAATAAATATGTTTCTACCAATATTACTCTACACTGTTTTAACCCTGTACCTCAAAGAAACGCATCTTCACACCTCTGTGACCTTTGATAACATTGTGGGAAATGGAGCATTTGCTCATAATGCGCAAATGCTCCATTTTTCAAAATATTTTCAAAACCATTCAAAATTGCCGTTTTCCTTTCCTTTTGATATTCTTCCTTTTCATCAGATTCTACCATTGGGTATGAATTTTAAATAGTATAAGAGATAAAGGCTTAGATTCATTACATCAGTCATAAGAATTATGTTTGTTACCAATGTTACTATACACTGTTCAAAACTTATTAGATCAGTAATTATAATATATATAACAAATCATCTCAAAATATGCAGACACAAATCATCTCAAAATAAGCAGGTACAAATCATCTATAATCAATAAGGCACACCTTATCCAACAATATTGGTAATCTTAACAATTCTATTTATACATAATTTGGGTAACGTAATTATTCGGCCAGTGCATGAATTTTTGCAATTGTCCGTAAAAACGTCCAAACTCATTTTACTTAATATTTTGTTCAAATCAATTAGTCAGAGGGGCATATTGTGTGACTTCTGAGCAGACTGCTCCTTAAGGAACAGTCTGGTCTGTGTCTTCACTATTTGCTCATGCCCAGGTGGACGAAGAGTTGGGGTCATATTACATGTACTTTAACCATTAACATGCCACCAAATTTGTTGTCTGTGATTGCTTGTCTGCTTCAATATTCTATTTACACTATGTTTTTAGAGTATTCAGCAGGTTGGATCCAGATCAGATGCCGAATCTTTAAATTCACCATATACATTCATTGTGAATGAGTGATTGTAAATAAAGCTTGTGAAGAAAAGTGGTTAAGGAGTACATGTACAACATTTTCAAAAGTCATTTTCTACAGAGGCGTCAAAATGCATATCTATGGAGTAAAGTCAAATCATCTCAAAATAAGCAGGCACAAATCAACTCAAAATAAGCATCTCAAATTAAACAGGCACAAGTACATGTTATCATAAAGTAGGTAGGCCTTATTGAAAAGCAGTGCTAATCTAGTTCAAAATAACCTGAAAGGCAAACAGTGTAGACCCCAATCTGATTGCTCCATCAGCAAGATCTCGGCTCAAAAATGTTTAGTGAAAGCGAGGCCAGGAACTACACATGTTGTGAACACTCATTATATATGTAGAAATACATATTTCGTCTACCAATGTTAACCCTTCACCTCAAAGAAACGCATTTTCAAGCCTCTGTAGTCCATGACGTTTGAAAACATTGTGGGAAATGGAGTATTTGCTCGTAATGAGCAAATGCTCTATTTTCCACAATTTGTTTTTAAAACCACTAAAAATTGGCATTTTTGTTTCCATTAGATATCCATCCATTTCATCAAATGCTTTCATTGGGGATGAGTCTTAGAAAACGCATATTAGGTAAAGGGTTGATCTACACTGGTTAGATCATTAATAATAATAAAAAATAAAATCTACCAATGTCAACACTGTTTTACATTCATTATATAGGAAATAATATTCTACCCATGTTAGGGTCCACCGTGGCCGAGGGGTTATAGTCTCCGACCTCAAATCCCTTGGTCCCTCACCGCTGTGGGTTCGAGCCTCGCACTGTCTGTGCAACTCAGACAGGTTGCTGGGGTCTTCTTCCACTAATTATAAGATGGGCGTCGCAAAATGACTAAAATACTGTCGCTACATAAAACCAAACAAAAACAAACAAACTACCTATGTTAATCTACAGTTTTTGACTCATTATATGGGTAATAATAATTATGTTTGCTACCAATATTAATCAAAGCTCAACTTAGAGTTTGTATCTCATATGTTAAACTCAAAAGGCACAACTTTCACTAAACTTCTCAAGCTGAGACCTTGCTCAATCTCAATTGTTCAACTCCAGATAATGAGGTTCAGCTACTGCACTAAAGTTTTGATTGAAATGGTTCATGTTTTACAAGCAGCCAAAAGTTTAGTGGAGAAGTTTTAAAAATAAGTTAAAACTCGAAGCTAAAATATTGAGATAGCAAAAGCTCACAGTTCGAGATGGTTGGTGAAAGTGAGGCCAGGATCTACACTGTTTTACACTCATTAAATCAATAATAATGATTATCTTTTCTACCAATGTTAATGACAACATCAACTAATATGGGTTCTCACATCAAATTGCACTGCTTTTACTAAACATTTCAAGTTGAGATCTTGCCCTATCTCAAATTTTCAAATTGAGATATAAAACATTAGTTCATTGCTACTGCACTGAAGTAGCACTTTCATGTTTTGACTGGCAGTCAAAACCTTAGTGTGGTAGCATTTATACTCAATGAAACTTTAAACTTTAAATGTTGAGATTGAGCAAGATCTCAGCTCGAGATGTTAAGTGAAAGCAAGATCAGAACATACACTCTTTTACACTCAATAAAATCTAATCCCAACTCCAACTATGATGTGCATCCCATATGTTTAAAGACTTGTTTCTACACCAAACCATATGTTATTAACACTCATAAGAATCATTTTACCTCTATTCTATATGCTTTGGTTCTAATTCTGATTTCTACAATTAAGCCCCATGTTGTAAACACTTATAAGACTCGTTTAGAATACCGGTTTAATTGCCACCAAATTTGTCTGTAACCTATTGTCTGCTTCAATATTTACATATCTGAGGCCAGGGTCTACACCCTTTACACTCAATCGATCGGTATTCGGTAATACTATATTTTTGTTCTACCAATGTTAATCACAGCTCCACCGGGACTGTGTATCTTATATGTTCAAATCAAAAGGCACCGCTTTCACTTAACTTCTCCGCCGAAACTGTGTATCTTATATGTTCAAATCAAAAGGCACCGCTTTCACTTAACTTCTCAAGCTGAGATATTACTTAATCTCAAATTTTCAACTTCAGATAATGGTCTTTAATTTTATTGCTACTGCACTAAAGTTTCAACTCTTAGTGAAAAAGTTCATTTTTCACAGGCAGTCATAAGTTTAGTGGAGTAGTTTTAAAATTAAGTTAATAATTCAAAGTTGAAATTTTGAGATTGAGAAAGATCACAGGTCGAGATGTTTAGTGAAAATGAGGCCAGGACCTATTCTGTTTCACAATCATTAGATCAGGAATAATAATTATGACTTCTACCAATGTAAATGACACCACCAATTAAAGTGTGTTCTCAAATCAAATTGCTTTGTTTTAACTAAACTTCTCAAACCGAGATCTTGCTCAATCTTAATTGTTCAACTTCAGATGCAAATCTTAACTTTATTGCTACCATTGAAGTTGCGAATGCTAGTGAACAAAATCAGTGTTCACTTGTAGTCAAAACATTGAAATAAAATTTGAAAGTTGAAAATTTGAGACTGAGCATGATCTCATTTTGAGTTAATTAGTGAAAGCGAGGCCATGACCCGGCTTTCACAAAGCGACTCGAGTCACTGGCAGACAAAATTATAGTGCAGTAGCAATAAAATTGAATGAGATATCCAATATTTAAATTTTGCGTTTTATGCACGAACTAGAGATAATAACAGCTTCAGCTAATAGGGTGTGTATTTCATAATTGATGTACAATCCTTATTACTACACCAAAACCTTTGTTGTGCACTATCATTCGAATCATTAAACCTTTAACTGCAGATGTTTTTTTTATTCTCATTATCATGGCAATGAAAGGGTATGATAAATAGAGTATCTTCTAGGAGAAAGGAAAATACCTTTTTCAAATGGATTTGAAAACTTTGTTGAAAATGGAGCATTTGCTCATGATGAGCAAATGCTCCATTTCCCACAATGTTTTCAAAGCAATTCAATATTGGCATTTTCCTTTGTCATTGATAATCTCCGTATTCATCATAAACTTTCAGTTGTGAATGAGCCTTAAATAGCTTGTGGAGTCGAGGGTTATTCCTTTCACCGACTGCGACTCAAATCGACATTGCAAAAAATTGAAGTCCCAGATCAAACCCGGCGTTGGATCAATGACACAGTCATTTTTTTGCATCAAGATTTATTCCGTATATTAGGATTTAGGAAAAGCCAAAGTTTATTTAAGTATTATTGTTTAGTTACAAATGACAATTTTAAATTTGTCGGCGAAAGGGTTAATTTTTATCGAAAAAGGTATATACAACTGTACAGAAACAGCATTGTTGTAGTGGATTTACTGCAGTGTTTGATAGTTACCAGGCATGTAGGAATGTGTTGTCTCTTCACAAACAGTATACAGTATCTGATCTGGGTCTACCTTGTTTGACTCAGAGAAAAGTAACATCGCATTGTAAACATCACATAAATATTAAGCCCTTCACTGCCGGAAGCAATTATGCGCATGTGCAATATTTTGTCTGCTTCATTTTCAAACTTCACAGATTTAACTAAATTGTTGGCAAAGGTATATGCTGAGTGTCAAACAGCTTGGATCTGGATGAGACGCCGAGTTACCCGGCGTCTCATCAGGATCTAAGCTGTTTGTATATAACACTATGGTTCGTGGTAAGCAGTGAATTGGTTAAAGCATGTGGACACTTATCAGACGATGAAATAAAGTTATTTGACTCAAAAATGGTTTGCCACATATGTCTGAACTTGTTCGTATGACAGCTGATACACTTTCACTTTATCAGACGTCATGCCAACAAAAAGTCCGCCTGTGTTGTGACAGTAACTAAGACTCTTTGGATAGTCTAACCCATCTACAAGCACCTTAACCTTTGTGAGGTCAGGAGTGAGCAAGTGGATGTTGCAAGAACCTCCTCGACATATCAGCACTCTGCCATGCTGGTCAACAGTAATTCCTCTAGGCCTGTCCAGCTTCTTGTCACTGTATACAGCCTCAACAGATCCCTCCAGTGTAATTCTTTTAACACAGCCACCATCACAGTCAGCTACATAGATTGTTTCACAATCCAGACTGAGAGTCATGTAATATGGCGATTCAAACAAGCCCCATTGTTCTATCTTCCTTTCAACTGTTCCATCCAGAGCCATGATCTCTATTTTGGGGTTATCAAATGATACAATCAGCTTGCCATTGTTGTGTAGAATGGCGTAACAGTATCCAGCTACTGGCATCTCTCTGTTGATCTCCAGTGTATCTGTTACTCTCACAAACAAAATCTTATTGCTGTCTGGGAAAGTGACAGCAACTTGATCTGCTGTAATGCTTGTTGTATCCCAAGGCTTTGTGGAAGTCGTCAATTCTAATGTGACCTTTGACTTCTGCAGGTTCACCAGTTTTACTTTGTTGTTAATATAATCTACCAGTATAAGCATGTCACCTGGCAACAGGGCAGACCCAGTGATACAGCATTCATCTGTATCACCCATTGTTTTCACGTCGATTTCTCTCACTAATACAGCCTCCATATCTTGGGGGTTCTTGGCTACGGGTGCTGTAGTTGTTGTTGCTTCTGGTTGAGCTACAGGGGGCACTGCAAATGTCTTATTCAGGGCAGGTTTAGTAGTACTGGGGGCTAACTGTGGCCTGACAGTAGCTTGGACAGATAATGTGCCAATCGAGGACGGATCATCTAGGATCTTCTGTACCTGAGAACCTGTTTCAAAGGTGTAAGCTGTCACACTGTTGTCTGTGTCTGCCTCTGCTAAAAGTTTGTACAAGGTCTCCACTTTATCCTCAAATTTTATCATATGAATGAAGAGCTGACCATGCTGGTTCTTGTTCTGGAGACTTTGTAGCTCAGCTGAGATTTTCTGAACCTCGTCAAAAACTGCCTGTCCCTTGTCAGAAATATCTTGCATTTTCTTTATGTCAGCAGATTTTATTGTGTTAGCTTTGTTTGTTAAATCCACTTCATACTTGTCAAACGCCTCATTCATTTTCTTCCTTAAATCTTGTAACATGTTTGCAGCATCACTGAACCATTTGTCTGCCTTCATTACATTCTCCTTTGTTCTCTTGATTACATTCTGTGACTTGGTTTTCAGGCTGTTTACTGTGTTAGTGAGTTGTTTGTATTCCTGACTATCCAGGAGCTGTTCTGCCAGATCAGGAATATGATCAACACTGTTGCACAGTCTGTGGTTCACAGTCATGCAGACACTACATCCTAAACTCCTGTCATCCCTGCAGTAGTACTCGACAAGTCTGTCAGGATGGCGGGCACACTTCTCTGTGCAACTTCCTGTACTTGGTATGGCAATTGATGGTGAGGGCTTCTGTCGTGGCATCTGGGTCTTGTCCTGTAAAACATGGTTTCTAGAAATTCTGGTACGCCTGTGACCTTTGACACATTCCCTACACAAGTAATCCTGGCAGTCCACACAGTAGCCTTCAGCCTCCAGATGTTTGCCATCCTCGCTGCAGATTTCACAGTATAAATCATACACCATGTCAGAGCTCATAATCACAGAGGCCGTCAGCCTTCCTGACCCACTGCCTTGTTTCGCCATTTGTCCTTCAGACCGTAGTTGTTAGATATATACGCTGGTGTGTATTAACTATATTTATGGTAAATATAAGTCAGGTAGTCCTACCTGTATTGTATGTTTTGCAATGTTCTGATCCCTTGTGTTTTGCTGGTAAGAAACACGAGTCGAATAAAGTCCAACAGAGATGATTAAGTTCACAACATTATACACCCGTAACCATAAAACCGTTTTTTTCTATTGACAGTATTGATCTGATAAAATATCCCGTGACTACAGAGATAATCGGGTCTTCATATTTACTTCCTTGTTGGTTCACTATGTCTATTTAACCCATGTGTTTTCCACGGCTCAATTTTCAAATATAATTTTCCATTTATTGACAATGGCCAGTGTATATTGACATTTAAGGGGTGTTGTTATCTCAATATACACTATGACAAACAATTTAGACTCTGCTCCTTTGATTCCCAGATAACCCTTTGACTGCAATCTACACTGTTTGCAGAGGATTATAAATGTTTATCCAGCAGTTAAAGTGTTGATGTACTAAAACCAAGTATGTAGGACGTTTAGAACTAATTACTGTATACCAAGATCATAGTGCAGTAGTCTCATTAATGCTCCGTCCGGGATATCAAGATATTTGTTGTGACAGATGATATCCCTTGACCGTAGGAAATTGCCAAAACCGAAAGTAGCTCAATTTTCACTGGAGTCTAATTAGTTGGACTAATACCAAATACTATAAATATCAAATGCGTATGATTTTCAACCGTTTACTCTATAATAACGCCTTTTGAGGCCTCAACAGATAGCTATTGAAAACAACATAGTGGGAAATAGAGCATTTGCTCATGAACTGATGAGCAAATTCTCTATTATGACAATCCACAAAGTTTTCAAAGCGATTCAAAATTATTGTTTGCCTTTCTCCTAGATATAATTCCTCATATACTTAAGGTGGAAATTAAACCAAAAATAGCGTATAGAGTTAAGGGTTAAATGGGAATGAAGTCTATTTCAGTTTGCCCCAAATGTAGTCCAAACATTTAGGAGTATCTACATGCTCCCATTTCACGTTCGACTTTCAATATTCTAAGTTTATTCATTCGTTATTTGTCTTGCATGTATTGTAACGTTTAAACGTTCCCGCATCAGTGGTATGTAGCAAACTTTTATTTAATACAAGCCAAATATTGAAATAACCATGCAGAAACCGTGAGACTTACACTCAACTAAGGCCTAAAATAAAAAAGTGTTTGTTTAGGGTAACCCGACCCTACCTAGCAAAACTGGGCCTACCTTAATTATTTTTTTCTGTTTTCAAAAATGCAAATTTAAAAACAGCTGATATCAAAGTAATATGGCAAGTTAACAGTGTCTGTTACAATGTATACACATTTAATGTTGTGCATTTTAACTTCCCAATGATATATCAATGATTTGTAACAACTTCAGTACTTGTCAGCCAGGGAAAAATCCAAATAAAAAAATAAATAAAAAAAAACGTGCCTACCTACCCTACCTGAGTCTTCGCCGTAGTGCTTCATTTTGACCTAGATCAACGCGTCTAACCAGCGACAAAGAATCTTGTCGCAAACTTGCTAAGGACTACAAGGGTCAAACCAATAAGACCTGACGTAACAGGATAATGTTAAAATATTTTTAAAAAGTTACGTCGGGTCTTATAAATAGGACTACCCCAATGGCCCAAATGTGGATGATTTGGGTCTTGGTTATAAATAAGACCAATGTCTATTTGTATTGGGAAATTTAAATGTTTAAGATTACATCTTTTGACAAGATTTGAAAATAGACAAGAAATCAAATTGCACTTGAAGAAATTCTTGGTGAAATTTCTTTTTAGGCAGTTGATCCCAGGTCCAGTACTTGATCCTTAGCATACAGGGCTAGAGGTCCGGTACTGGATCTCTATCCAATTTACAGTGTAGTTGGCGAATGGCGATATAATATAATATTCGTAGTTATTTGAAAATTTACAGATAGTCATACATCTCACAGACACTTCTGCTGTTTCACATACTGACATAGTGCAGATTATTTGTAAACCAGTCTGAATTTCCTGGGGAAATGTTATTGGTGACACCCTCTAATTTCCCTGATATGCCAATATTTCTAAACAAAGTGAAACAATTAGCTCCTTCTCATTATCAAAAAGGGTGGAGATGACAAATCAATCACTGAAATGCGCAAGATAGAAATGAAGGATAGAAATTCTATCGTTCTTCAAACCCTATCTTGTGCATTTCCTTGATTTATTTGTCATCTCCTCCACTCTTTTTAAGACAAGCGAAAATCACAGCATTCAAGTTCAACTTGTGATAAAAACCATCTTGAGAAGCCTGGCTATCAGAATTTTTGGGCTGTGGGTTATGGCTGTTTATAGTCTTGTGTCTCATTTCCGACGAAGGTTATTTTGATAATTTAAGGGTGAGTGGAACTTTGATAAGGGAAAATACATGTTTGAAGTATTTACTGTAAATAGTTCAACAGGGCGAGTGCCAGTCTAACTACTTTTACACTTCTGCCTTTTTACTGAGAATCTCAGATGGTAATTTACCGACATGCGCGGATCCAGCAATTGTTCTCAGGGGGGGGTCCAGCCATTTTGACTTTTTCTCAGGGGGTCCGGTCCACCTCAGAGAAAATGATATGGATGCACGTTTCTTTGAAAGTATAATCGAGTGCCCCTTACTGTCACTTATGATG